>BLSH010267690.1:543968-561574 GCA_018402905.1 Glandirana rugosa
TTGACTACTTGACTATTTGACTACTTGACTACTTGCCAGGCACACACACTTTCCTGGGAATCCGGGGAAAGTGTGTATGCCTGGCAAACAGTCAAAAAATAGGTAGGCAACTGCCTACTTTTTGCCTGTAATTACGTTGAGATACCTTTTTGACTACTGTTGACTACTAGTCGATAAAAGTAGTCAAAAGTAGGCGAAGGCAGTCGTAGGAAGGGGCCTAAGGGTCCTTTCACACACACGGACCGTTCATCAGTTCATCAGTTTATCAGTTCATCAGTTCATCCGTTTTTCATCAGTTTTTCATCCGTTTTTTCATCCGTTTTTCATCAGTGGTCATCAGTTTTTCATCAGTTTTTTCATCCGTTTTTCATCAGTGGTCATCAGTTTTTCATCAGTTTTTTTTTACATTCACTACCAATGGAAAAACGGATGAAAAACTGACCGTTCGTCAGTTTACATCCGTTTTTCGTCCGATCCGTTTTTTTGACGGATGAAAAATAGGACTTTCATCCGTTCAAAAAAACGGATGCTGACGGAAGCGGATGAAAACTGATGAAAATAGCTGATCATCAGTTGTCATCCGTTTTTCCATAGAGTTGCATTAATGTCCGTTTTTCATCCGTCAACAGATGGATGAAAAACGGACAAACGGTCCGTATGTGTGAAAGGGGCCTTATGGTGTTCTGTCACTATCTCACTTCTCCCTTTATTAGGCCTTTATTAGGCCTCATACACACGGACGTTTCTTGAAAAATAAACAAAACGTCGGGCTCGACGTCAAGGAAAAAAAAATGCATCGGCGTTAGTGAGCGTTAGTTAGCGTCCGCGTCAATAGGCATTTTTTAAAAAAAATCATCCTTCTGCTATTTTTCAACCTTAAAATGTCGGCGTCAAAAAACGCCGGTTAATGCTGGTACAATATTAGTTGGCGTTTGTTGGCGTTAGTTGGCGTTTTGTGGCGTCGGCGTCAAAAAACACCAAAACATTACAGCCTCAGAATGCGATGGCCGTGGGTTCTACTTTCAGCTCACTAACACCGACACCATCTACAGCTCAAAAACGCCAACATTTTTTTGGGGCCATTGACTAACATGGAGAGCTGCAAAAAGCGCCAGAAAACGCCGGCGTCAAAAAACGTCCATGTGTATGAGGCCTTAGCATTAGATAAGAAATAGTCTGCAAGAATTCATCTTTTTTTTAATGTGCTCTAGCCCTACCATATATTTAACCTATGTGATTTATTCTGGTACATTGCTTAACAAAACTGTCCTAATAAGAAATATTACCATTCTGAAATAATACTCTTTATAAAAAAGAATGCTGAATTTTCAGCGCAGTTGACATAACTGGTAAATTAAGGGAGTTGATCAATAAACAATTTAAGGCAATGGTTTTACCAGAGGTGTAACAACCACAATAGCAGTCCATGTGACTCCATATGAGGCCAGTGGGTAAAGAGGGCCAATGTGGATTTCTTTATTCCTCCAAGATGCAATCATAGTGCAGTGATTGTAATTTCTATCTGAGCTCTGCATATATAAAGCATTCTATACATGTATGCATAGGTGAAAAATAAGACTGAGCCATCTGTATAATGATCCCCATCTGTATTCACAGAGGTTTACAACATCTGGTCTGTAGAGTGCCTGAAAAGGAAACAGCTATGGGGTTACAAAGGAATATGTCCTAGGGCTCATTTACAAATTTGCACATAAGGCTTCATGCACACAGGACTTTAAAAAAAATGTCCAAAAAACGTCAGTAGCTTATCAGCGATTTTTTTTCAGCTTTTATCAGCGTTATATTACCATCGTTTTTTCGCATTTTTAAAGGGCCAGCGTTTTTTTTTTGGGGTTTTTTTCCCAATTGATCTAAAACGTCCAAAAACGCTGGGTATCAACGTTTTTAAGCATTTTTGAGCATTTTTGGGGCATTTTAGAGCATTTAAATGTGGTAACAGCTGAAAAACATCTCTCAGAACCCTCTAGTCTTCGTTTTTTTTTTTACAACTCAAAAACATCACAGGCATAGAATGCATTAAAGTGAAAAACCTCAAGGGTTTACAACCCCTTTAACCACTTCAGCCCCGGAAGGATTTACCCCCTTCCTGACAAGAGCACTTTTTGTGATTCGGCACTGCATCGCTTTAACTAACAATTGTGCGGTCATGCAACATTATACCCAGACAAAATTTACGTCCTTTTTCTCCCACAAATAGAGCTGTCTTTTGGTGGTATTTGGCCACCTCTGCGTTTTTTCTTTTTTGCGATATAAACAGAAAAAGAGCGACAATTTTGAAAAAAAAAAAAACAATATTTTTTACATTTGCTATAATACATATCCAAAAAAATATATAAAAAACAAATTTATTCATAAGTTTAGGCCGATATATATTCTTCTACATATTTGTGGTAAAAAAAATCACAATAGGCATATATTGATTGGTTTGCACAAAAGTTGCTGCGTTTACAAACCATGAGAATTAATTTATGGTGTTTTCACAATTTTTTTTTTTTTACTAGTAATGGTGGCGATCTGCAATTTTTACCGGGGCTGCGATATTGCGGCGGACAGATCGGACATTTTTGACACTTTTTTGGGACCAATGACATTTATACAGCGATCAGATCTAAAAATAGCCACTAAGTACTTTGTAAATGTCATTCGCAGGGAAGGGGTTAACACTAAGGGGGCGATCAAGGGGTTAAGTGTGTTCCCTCACTGTGTTCTAACTGTGTGGGGGCTGAGCTGGCAGGGCCATGACAGATCTAACTGATCCCGATGATGGGGATCAGTAGATCACTGTTATGCCGCCTGTCAGAATGGGGAACCACCGTGTTTACATCGGCGGTTCCCGTTCTTCCTCTGTAGAAGGCAATCGCAGGTCACCAGCGGACATCGAGTCTGCCCGACCCCCGGCCACGCTCACGCAGAGTGCGGTGGGCACGAGAGAGCTGCATATAAAGATGTTTTACCTTAAAGTGGTTCTAAAGGCAAACTTTTTTTATCTTAAGGCATTCTATGCATTAATATAAAAATGTTCTGTGTGCAGCAGCCCCCTTAGCCCCCCTAATATTTACCTTAGCCCCATCTTGATCCAGCAATGTTGCACATGAGAGCCTCGGTTGTTCGTGGACTCCCTCATTGGCTGAGACAGCAGTGGGTGCCATTGGCTCTTGCTGCTTTCAATCAAAGTCAGTGAGCCAACGAGGAGAGAGAGGGTCGGGGCCGAGCCATGGCACCATGTCTGAATGAACACACAGAGCAGCAAGAGGAGGATATGAGCTGCTCTGTGCAAAACCACTGCACGGAGGAGGTAAGTATAACATGTTTGTTATTAAAAAAAAACAATCCATTATCCTTTAATGCAGAGAATTCATTAAGGTTAAAATACAAAATGTAACCTTTACAGCCACATTAACACTTGCACATCATCTATTAATTTGATTCCACTAAATCCAGTTTTTCATTTGTACATAGGAAAATGGAAAAAAAGTGAAGCAGTAGCAAGCAGTCCGATAGAAAAGGATAGCATATGAAGGGTGAGCTATCAAGATGTTACAGTGAGTGCAAGACCCCTTTTTTCTCTATCGTTCATTGGGAGACACAGCTTGGTAACAATTAATCAACCTAGGGATGTTCAAGAACAGCACACACACACAGAGGGGCTGGCACACCAATACAAACCAAGGTGAACCAACCCAATAAGAGACAACCAAGTCAAAAAGGAAATCAAGGGCATTAAGCAACCATTTACAAAACGTATAACCTAGTAACATCTACAGAGATTGATATATATAGGATTTAGAGTATATATGTACAAAAGATTAGATTTCAGTCACACAGAACTGAGGCAGCCCATACATTATGCATTTTTTTTTCATTCAACAAGAGGGTTGAACAAAAAAAAAATGACTTGGTTGCCCCATCCACACATTCGATGTGGATGGGGGAATCCCTCTCCCTGTGGTATTGTATTATCACATAACACCATCAAGGTGTCTTCAGTACCCACTGTTTAGGCCCTGCATCCTGTAAACAAACTTGTTCAGCTAGTAAATCCAAATCTAGAATCCCCCAATACAGACACATGCTCCTGAACACCTCCTGATGAAGAGGCCATTGTCCTGGGTCTAGTTGAGGAAAAACTACCTGCCAGTTCTTCATTCTGGGAATAAGCCCTCAGAGATAGCTGGAACATGAAGCTCCATAGTAACCAGAATATTCATGATGCCCCCCTGATGATGATGAAAGCCACAGCAGTGGCATAGTCCAATTGAACCAGACCAGACATAATGACCAGTCAGAAGAGGAGTTAATGACAGAGAAAAACATTAGCAAGTCTAGGATGCTGAAGGGAAGACTGGATTTCTCCAGAGACCAACAACCCTGAAGTAAAGAAGGAATAGAACGTATAGGAACAACAGCCATTACTACATAAACATATTGATTTGAGACTGTAACTGAAACAGTTTATCTAGAAAAAAAATGGACTTGTCCCATGCCATGGGGTGGTTACATCTGGACTGAAAATGAGCAGTGGAACAGTTTTGAAGGTGGATACCTCAGTCCTAAATCTCTCATGAAGTCCCATAGGGAAGACTAACATCAGAAGCAAAATTGCTGAATCTGATTCTGCAGATTCCTCAACTTCTGAGACAGGAAGACTTTAGACTGAAGAGTATTTAGGAAAAAATTCTAGTACTCCAAGCAACATGACTGAATAAGAGAAGACTTCTCAATAACCAGGATCCAGCTGGAGCTCTGATGCATCTGCAATGTAAATGACCACTGGAGACTAAGGTCAACAAAGCCTACTCTCGCAGTAGAAGACTGTCCAAAGTATTTGATGACTGGAATACCTCTGTTCTGAAGAAGATTCAAACCTGGTTCAGGAACCTTTTTAAGCACTCTCAAAGTCGAGAATAATATTTGTTGCCATACTGGGCACAACAAATTTCTCCAGTAAAGTAAGATAATAACTCAAAGAATGAATGCTATTTAAAACTACAGAGGGCATAAGAAGTAGTTGAGAGGCTGTGTATTCCAAAAACAGTTGGAAAGCTGCCTTGGGGCTTTGGAACTATAAAACAAGTCTACATTTAAAAAAAATGGGAGAATGCAAAGGATAATATCCTGAGTTAATAATCCCTAAATGTCTAAAAGAAGGGAAGCATTGCAAAGACACTGGAAGATGCAAAACAAAAATCTTTTTGGTGGAAGAGAGAGATGAAAATGTATTTGGTGACTTTTGGAAAAAAACTTTTGCACCATATGTCAGCTATGCATGTCTCCTGATTTCCGCAAAGGCCATCCGATAAAGATTGTGAACCTTTACGCTGATGTGGATTTATCAGTAGGTTGTGCTGTATGTCAGCTATGCATGTCTGCTGATCTCTGCCAAGGTCATTCGATGAAGTTGGTGGACCTTTACACTAAAGGATATTTTATATTCCCTAAACTGGAGGGAGTGAAAGGAGACTTGTGGGTTCAGGAACTGGGACATGACTTGCAGGAAAGAAAATAACTTTTCCATGCAGGATAGGTACCTACAGAGAAACATCTGCTGGTCAGGTAATGTAAAAATAACCAGCATGTGGCCAGCATGTGAAGCGGGACAGACGTGCGGCGCCGGAGCTCCGATCCTGACTCATCTTTCAGCTAACTAATATATTTACCTCCTGGCTTTCTCTTCTCACCCGACCCGGGGAACGCTTCCTCCACGCGGCTGCACTGTCTGGAGGCGGAGGGGGACCCCTGGAGTGGCGGTGGCTCGATCCGGGAGCGGAGGCCTGCAAGCGCTGGGCTGGAGTAGCGGCCATCTTGCCCATGAGGCGACACGGAAGCAGAGCACAGCATGGCTGGGAGAGGTGAGACCTGCTGCGGCTGCAGCTGAGGGAGATCGGGTGTAACCTCTCCTATCAAAGACTCTGAGCTTTGCCCAGTTAGCCTCTCCGGTCTGGGGTATAACCCGCTGAGGGAACCCGGGGATCGGACGTCCTCTGTATAAGGGGGAGGTGGATGGGCCCCCCGCGCACTAGATCCGTAGCACTCAGTGATCCCCAGCGCTCATACTCCTCAGTGGTGCGGGCGTCAGGACACCAGCCCTCCACCATGGCAGCAAGTACCCAGACCGTAGCAGAATTGGCTGCGACAGGGACCCCCTCGGGGACTGATATCCTAGAGGCCATTAAGGCCTGTAATGACTCTATTATGGCATGCAGAGAAACGCTAACTACAAAAATTGATTATCTCGCATTAGATGTGGGTCTCATCCGCCAGGATATGGACAAATTCAGGGCCGGGTGACAGAGGTGGAGAACAGGGTGTCAGGGCTGGAGGACACGGTCCATTCAGATTCCAGAGAGCTGAGGGCTCTACAGTCACAAGTAAAAGCGCTCCAAAACAGAGCTATTGACACAGAGAACCGCCTGAGGCACAACAATGTGCGTATCCTTGGTCTGCCTGAGCGAGCTGAGGGCTCCAATCCAGCAGAATTCACGGAGCACCTCCTGACTTCCACACTGGGATTGGGGCCCATGCCCCCTACGTTTGTGGTGGAGGGTTCCACCGGTCCCTCCCAAGCCGGGTGCACCTCCACGCCCCTTCCTGTTGCGTCTCCTCAATTACAGAGATAGAGACAAGATCCTATCTGCTGCCCGGGCCAAGCAAGAGGTTATATTTGGAAATGCGAAACCTTCCTTTTTTCCAGACTATTCCCAAGAGATCCAACAGCAACGCAAATCTTTTACAGAGGTCCGTAGACACCTGAGAGAAAAGGGCATACGATTTGGTCTCTTATATCCCAGCAAGCTCCGAGTTACAGATGGGGATCGCACCCGTTTCTTTCTCACACCAGAAGAGGCCTCAGACTGGTTGGATTCGCTTTAAAGGATAATGATCTCCTTTCATTAGAATCTGTTGTCCTGGGCCGGCTGGCCTTCTCCCCCCTCCGGTTTTCCCCTCCTTCTTCCCTCCTCCTCCTTGTTTGCCTCCAGAACACGTTGACAAGATGAACACACCTTGGAGAGAGAATATCTACCTATACGTTTACTTTTACGTTTACTGTTCCCTGGCTTCTACCTTGATGCTTACCTCCTGGATGTTAAGAGCTCCGGTGGCTGTGGCTTATGGAGTTGCCTCAGCCAGACTCTACCTGTCACAGATTACTGTACTCTGATCCCGTAGCCTCCCCCCCCCCCCTCACCATCACTCCCTTTGTCGGGGACTGTGATCTATATTTGGACAGGTGGAAGTTGCTACTTGTCCACTGCAAAATTCCAGGGTGCAGTACCCTTGAACTGTAGGCCGTACCGGCCGACACTGTACCGTTTGGTTTAAATGGTTAATTGTTATGGGTATAGGCTCGCATCGGCGGCCCCCCGCCTTCTTTTTTCTTTTTTTCCTTTTTTTACTGTTCGGGGGGGACTGTGAGATGCGAGCAGGGTTGGCGCCTTGGTGCCTTATGGGGTTATGTTATGTTTTGATACTTTTTGTATGTGTGCTTAAGCTGCCTTAACTGCCAAATTTATGCTGGTGCTGCTTCATATCTGTCTTGTTGCCCATGAGCTGCCCCCTCTCCCCGCATTATAATACTCCTGGAAGGCCCGGATTGCATCCCCACCATGGTCATGGGGCACTCTGACTCATTCTCGGTCCTCTCGTGGAATGTGAGAGGACTTAACTCTAAATTTAAACGGGCTCTCCTTTTCCAGTACCTCAAGCTTCACTCCCCCCACATTGTTCTATTACAGGAAATGCATCTCATGGGCAGCAGGCTGCTTGCACTGAAGAGGCCATGGGTACAGAGGGCCTTCCATGCCACATACTCCACCTTTGCCAGGGGGGTCACAATTCTGTTACACAAAAACTTACCATGCTCTGTTGAAGAAGTTTTTACAGACCCTTTGGGCAAGTTTGTGGTGCTGGTGTTGCTGATACACTCTCAGAGATTTATCCTAGTCACGATGTATATTCCTCCTCCTTTCTCAGCGGAGGTTCTGTACTCTGTGTTGGACAGAATCACTCCATTCTGCCCTGCCAGGATCCTGTTCATGGGGGACTTCAATGCGATCCTGTCTCCAGGTCTTGATCGGCCGGTGCCTCCTAAGTCTCACATGCCTGACCTCGCAGCTTGGGCCCAGGCAGCGGGACTTACAGAGGTATGGAGATGGAAACACCCGAATGCCAGGTCATACTCATGTTTTTCGGCTTCATATAAAACGGCCTCAAGAATAGACCTGGCGTTCGCGAATCCCTCTCTCTTGGCGGAGGTCCTAGAGGCTAAATACTTATCTAGTGGCCTCTCGGATCATGCCCCCCTTGTGGTCACCGTACGCTCTCCGGCATCTCGGAGTGCTGCGCTATGGAGACTGGGGTCGCGCTGGGTTTCGCATCCAGCACTGGCGGACAAGATCCCCCCCCCCTGTTGGAGGCTTACTGGGAACAAAATGTGGGATCTGCCTCCCCAGATGTGACTTGGGATGCCTTTAAGGCAACTGCAAGGGGCCATTATATCTCCTCTATTGCCGCAGTGGTCAGGGAGCAGAGGTCCGTTACGGACGCCTTGCAACAGTCGGTAGCAGACCAATCCTCCGTCTATGCGGAGAGCCTGTCTCCGGCAAGCTTCGACCTTTTGTCGGGGACCCGGAGGGAGCTGCAACTCCACATGGCGGAGGTTACCAGACTAGAAAACTTTCGAAACAGGCAAAACTTTTTTGAGCAGGGGGACAGGAATGGCCGTCTGCTGGCCATGATGGCTCAGCACGAGCATCCCTGCACCCTTATCCCGGAGATTTCTACTAGGGAGGGCGAAGTGTTGACTTCCCCCTCCGCCATTCTGGATAGGTTCAGGGAATACTATGAGGCACTGTATACCTCTGTCTTGCCTTCGGGCTTCCGGCCGGACGATCTACAGGACCTCTTGGACCCACTGGCGTTAGGCTGGTTGTCGGATGCGGAGAGAGAGTCTTTGGTCAAGCCGTTTACGACAACGGAGGTCCTGAGAGCTATCCAGTCCTTTCCCTCAGGTAAGGCCCCGGGGCCTGATGGGCTCCCTATGGAGTTCTACAAGACGCATGGGGCCTTCTTGGCTCCTCTACTTGCCGATATTTTCACAGAATGCCTTAAAAACGGCGCTCTTCCGGCGTCGATGTCTCATGCCCACGTCGCGCTGATATACAAACCCGGGAAAGATCAGAAGTTATGTTCTTCATATAGACCCATAGCACTGCTTAATAACGATTTAGAAATCCTGACTAAATTAGTAGCGCTTCGGCTCTACCACTTACTTCCTTCAATCATAGACCCGGACCAGACAGGTTTTATGCCGGGCAGATCGACAGATGTCAACCTTCGTAGACTACATACTAATATCTCGGCCCCTCAAACCAATACGGGCACGCGAACGGTAGCCGCTCTAGATATTGAAAAGGCCTTTGACACGGTGGAATGGCCCTTCCTGTGGGAGACACTTCGTAGAATGGGTTTTCCCTTGGTGTTTATTAAGTGGTTGCAGGTCATCTACAAATGCCCCACGTCTTCCATACGTATAGGCGGCCGGCTGTCTCCCTCATTTCTGTTGCATCGAGGCACTAGGCAGGGCTGCCCTCTCTCCCTGGCTTTATTTGCCATCGCTATTGAACCCGTGGCGGAGGCTCTCCGCACCTCCCCACATATTACTGGCCTACGGATTGGCATGCTGGAGGAGAGAGTAGCCCTGTATGCCGACGACATGCTCCTCTTTTTGCAGGATGCAGGGTCGTTGCTGCAAGGTGCACTCCGGGTGCTTGATGGTTTCACTGGGGTTACCGGGCTTAGAGTGAACTGGACAAAATCCCTTCTGTTTCCTATAGACGAAGCAGCCAGACACACGGCCGCACCAGATGTCCCGCTGCAGTGGGTTCAGGAGTTTAGATATCTAGGAGTGCTGATTTCCAGGGCCACGTCTGACTTTATGGAGAAGAACCTGTCCCCAGTGGTGCGCGAGGTTAGGACCAGATTAAGGGCATGGGAGAATCTGCCTCTCTCCCTCATGGGACGTATAAATCTGATTAACATGAAAATTATTCCTAAATTTACGTACTTGTTTCACAACTCCCCGCAGTGGATCCCTATGTCCTTTTTCCGCAGCCTAAATAGGTTGTTTTCATCCTTCCTATGGGGACCCAAGCCGCCCAGATACAGGGATGGCTTTCCCAGATTGCTTCAAATATTTATTGGCAACCCAACTAGTAACAGTGTCCTGGTGGCTCAACCCAGACCTCTTTAATGCAGCCACGGGTTTGGAGGCAGCAGTAGTGGGCTCCTTAGAGGCTTGAGGTTCCTAATTTTTAGGGGACCTGGGGCCCTATATGATCTGACTCCCTCTATGCGAACCACCCTGAGGGCATGGAGGGCTGGCCTGCAGTGCGAAGGATACTCAAATACGGCAATTTCACCAGAGGCCCCATTGTGGCTGAACCCAAACCTTTCTCACTTTTATCAGCTGCAGGACTCCTCTGCGTGGACAAGATATGGGGTAAAATTGGTGACACAAGTGGTATCTGAAGGTAGTCTCCTTTCCTTCGCTCAGGTCTCAGCTAGATATGGGATTCCAGGACACTACTTCTTCAGGTATATGCAACTTTCTCACGCTTTTGTGGCCCAGTTCTCTGGTGCTGCCTGTGTATTTACGCAGTCAGACTTGGAACAGACATTAAGGACATCCTGTGAGAAAAAAAACGACTTCACAGTTATATTCCTGGCTGGTCTTTGCCTCCTTGACACCTCTGGAGCGATTGCGAGAGAGATGGCAACGCGATGCACCCAATTTAGATAATGATGACTGGGATGATATCGGGGATTTTCCATTTAAATCCCTAATCTCCATTAGGGATCGAATGGTCCAGTTTAAAATTGTGCATAGGGCCTACTACACCCCTCATAGAATTCATAAAATGCACCCGGAAACATCAGCTGGTTGTTGGTGGTGCAGGGAGGAAGCTAGTGACTTTATACATGTATTCTGGTGTTGTCCCAAAATTCAGAGATATTGGGAGGAGGTTGTGACCCTGGTTAATGCAGTAGCCGCCACGACCATTACCCCTTCTGTTGAGTGCTGCTTGTTGGGGCTGGTTGAAACTCTGGTGCCAACTGTTGCAAAGAGAACACTGATAAGAACCCTTTTTTTCTATGCTCGTAAGAATATCGCTATGCAATGGAAAAAATCTCTTCCTCCATCTCAGGCCCAGTGGAAAATGCTAGTGAATAACTGTCTTCCGCTCTATAAAGACACATATGTCTCAAGAGGTTGTCCTCAAAAATATGATAAGGTATGGCAGGCCTGGTTGAGTGAGCCCTCCACGGCATAGATAATGGGTGGACGTGGGGGACCCCAGCCAGGGGGGGGGATGGGATGCCAATGCCGGGATGGAGGGTGGAAGCCCGGGTAACGAGAGGTTGAAGTGAGGTAGAGGAGTGGGGGCGGAAGTATCTGGCTCAGATGTAAAGCAATGACAAATGTATTTTGTGAATCTGAACCGTTCATGCACTAACTGTAATAGTGTCAAATGCAGCTGGTTGATTGTTTTATGTTGTGGCTGACGCCACTGTCTATTTGTGTTTTGCAAAACTCAATAAAAAAGAATTAAAAAAAAAAAAATAACCAGCATAGAAGCATGATAAAAATCTACACCACACAAAACTTAACATTGGTATATTTGCTGATTAGAAGCATGTCAGCATATTATATTCTCATGGGCTCCACTGAACTGCAGCAAAAACAAAAGATCTGCCCAACAGGTTCAGCCACTGCAAGTGCAAATAATGGTGTCATTCTCCCAATGATCTTTCATCAATAGCTTAGGATATTGGTGTACTTACACAACAACAAAAAAAAGTACACACAGCACCAGCATCTCTTCCAAATGGTAACACCATGAGGGGTTCCTGGGTGATCCAGTTTGGAAGTGCAGTATGTAAGTTCCAAGAGGCACTGTTAGAGAAAATCGGTGCTTTAAATGGACTTTAGCACATTTGCACACACCTATGTGCGTTTGCGTGCTCCTGTGTGCGTCCGCACGCTCCCGTGCATGCGCACGTGCTGGAAATGGGGCCAAACTGTGCTATTTCAACCCCCTGTGCCTTGCAGTAAGTGCTGTCTTTCTACAGCGTCTGAGTACCGGTGAGCCCCAGCTATGTTCCTGTTTCCAGTTCCTGTGTTACTACCTGTTTCCTGAATCGACCCAGCTTAACCTGACCTGCTGATTATCTGCTTGCACCAACCCCGGCTATCCACAACTACCCGGTTGTCTGACCCCTCTGTACTTCTGCTACCAGCCTGTTAACAAACTTTGCTTGGACTTGACCACTCTCTTGCCTGACCCCTTGTACTGCACAGCCAGCCAGTTGCCGACCCAGCCTGCATGACCACTCTTCTGATCTGCACGACCACCTGGAGCATCACATCACCACCAGTGACCATCCAGCCCTCGTGCCATCCCACACTCTTGGATTCCCTGTCTGCTCTACCAGGGGTCCCTGCAAGAGTGTTTTTTCTCTGCACAAGCCAGACTCCACTACCAGGATTGTGACAGTCACTAAGACAGCTGGAGTCATCATGTGACCTGAGCTGTGGAGTCAACAAGATGTGCAGGCAGATTTTCTGAGTAGTATTGCAGTACCAGGGTCACTGTAAGCTGTTACCAGAAGAGTGCCATGAATACTGCCAATGATAAGAAAGAGGAAAAGTAAATCACTGAGGCCCATGCACATATGCACCTGATGGGAGTCCTTCCCAAACTGGAACACAATGGGTTGTTACTGCTGATTGCAGGTTGTCACAGAGAGAACACTGTAGTAACTGGGAAATTCTTTGTTCATTGGTCAACTGGAAAGACTTCCAGAATAAGCGATAACCAGAATGAATTTACCAGTAGTTGTTGATAGTAGGAAATCTTCCAATTCAAGTGGAAAATGTAACAGACTAAGAAGGCATCAATTCTTCAGAACACTAAGCATACCTAGGCAGGTGTTTGTGTGTGGGGGGAGTGGTTAGCCTTAAAGGGACAGGCCTTCAGTTTTTATGTGCCTAATATCCATTTCTCCTTATTTGACAGTATTAGCAAGGTTGTTTATTTATTATCATGCTGTGGATGATAGAGAAGCATCAAAGTCCCATTTTTGAAAGAATAGAGCTGGTATACTAATGTAGCACATACAAGACTTGAAAGAGCATGTAGCCTTAACCCAAAAGCAAATATTTATTATATTGCAGCTTACCAATTTTTATGTGTGATGGCTACAATCATTTTCTTTTTTAGGCTTTCTTTCTTCTATTTTCACCTGGTGGTCTGGCCAGTAAGTCTGTTGTTTTTCAATTCTCTTGCAGATGTATCACTTACCGGGATGAGATAAATGGTTTTAACACTGACAAGAGTGCGTACAATGGTCAGCTTTAATTCATTTATATAAAACTTTTATCCCAAAAGGAAAAAACTGCTGTAACTGATTATAAAGTATTAGCTGGTGCTTGACTTCAATTTGTTAGTGCATTTAAATCTGCTAGTGCATCTTCTGAGCAGGGCCCTCTAAATCCATTTGTATTCTATTGTATTGTACCTGTATTGTCCCCCTTTTATATTGCAAAGCGCTGCATAAACTGTTGGCACTATATAAATCCTGTATAATAATAATAATCTAATACCCCCCCTCCCCCAGACTGACAATGCTGCTGTCCGAAGTTGCCCCCTGCTCTCATTCATCCAGAGTGGAGGCACTCTAATACAGGAGGTGTATCACTGGCAAAATCACCAGGTGAAAACAGAGGGGAAAAAGCCTAATAAAAGAAAATGAATGCAGCCACCACATCTAATGATTGGTAAGCTGCAATAGATTACATTTTTAGTTTTGGGTTTAATACCACTTTAAGGGTTTAGGTGCATACTACCCTCAGCTAAGCAAATATTATCAATACAGTGTTGTCCATTTTGCCTTAAAGTAGAACTATTGGCAAAACCTTTTTATTTTATTTTGGATAGAGTAAGGGAGGGTTATAACCCCTGTCAGATTTTTTTTTGTTTGCTATCTGTGTCCTATTGCAGAGATTTCCCTTCACTTCCTGTCCCATAGTCAAACAGGAAGTGAGAGGAAATCCCTGAAAATTAAGGGAATTCCTTTGGGACCCCCAGGTCACCAGAACTAGTGTCCCCATTGGAAGAGTTTCGCTCTATTACTTTTTTGGGGGCACCCCAAAAGTTGGAGTTTTCTTTTACTTTCACGTTCAATGATAATGGTATCAAGAAGATAAGCCTTGCTTTTGCCTTTAGTTATATCTTAACTCTGCTGGTGGAAAAAATAGGCCAATAATTATATATCTCTTACTAGAAGAACCATGTAATAGTGCAAAACCTAAAATTAACCTTAAATTAAGACGACTAAGAATACAATAAATAGTTTTGGCTATACTCAAAATAATACTTTAATTCTGCTCCCAGTGTGTAGTTTTTACAGCGGCTGTTGTATTATTATCCATCACTAAGTAACGGTAATATAAAATGTCAAACAGATTGTTGTTTTTGGAAGTGTTTCTGCCCTCTTTCAATCATTCATTGTCCAAATATGAAAACTAAACAAACAGCTAGTTCTTGGGTGAAGACAGCACATCTCCTAAGAGTTTCTTTGCCAATTCCATTAAGGATCAGGTGCATGAGAACAGCAAACATCCAAACAATATATTACAGATGTGCCAGCAGCTTATGGGCATGCCTGGTATGTTTGTTGATTGTATCATGTTTACTGTGTCCACAACTCCCTAACGATGCCGACTTCATAATTGGAGATTTGTAAACAGCTGAACAGAAAATTATTCACTGTGTCCATGATGCCATATATTAATATTTATAGTTTGTACTTACATGTCATTTTCAAAATATGTTGATCTAAAGTACATTCATTACATTTTTACATTAAAAGAAAATTAGCAGAGAATATTGGATATCACTGAGAATACTACATTTCCACGTTTACGTTTTCGCATTATAGAAAGCAAATTAATAAAGAATACTGGACAATTGCTAGAGAATACCGGATTTCCAGTGGAGTTTCTTCGGTGTTCTCAAAAATAAGAGAGTGCAATGAACAATACTCCATATATTTATTAGGTAAGATTCACTAAACTGAAAATATTGTATTACAATGTGATATTATAATAGCTACAGTAAAACATTTCAAATCCAAAGTCTTGCTACAACTTAATGATAAAATTGTATATACTAAAAAAATGGTATAAATATGTAATATTTGTACATTTTAAGGCTCCCTTGCAATGTTTGGATGGAGCTGTTAAGATATGTATAGTACGGTTTATGATATTTAAGTCCATCCCTTGCCCCCCTTGTCAGAAAATGATCGCACTTAAAGTGGATGTAAACCCTCATATATATCCAGTGAACAGCCACAGATGATACACAGGGATTAAACAAATCTCCCTACATACGTTTTACATGCATATCTGCTGTCTTCAGCTTAATATATTCTTTAGAAAGTGCATGTCGTGTTAGGAGATTTTCTCTTCCTGTTCAACACTGCAATGAAACCTGGGCATACAGCCAAGACAGCTGATTGGAGGAAAGGGACACACTCCCTCTCCTCATAGGTAGAGACTTTCAGATTTGTTCGTTGAATAGATCAGCACTGTGCTAATTTATTTATAGCTCCCTCACCAACACAAAACTCAGGCTGCTTTTATCACATGTGACGGAGAACTTATCAGAATTTATCAGGCTGATAACAGAAGAATGGAGCAGGAGACAGCTACGGGACACAGTGCTTTGAAGAGTGATAAGAAAGCACTGCAGATATATGTGGCCAGCTCACATTTCATGAATCGGGTTTAAATCCGCTTTAAAGTTTCACACACAGGACAACACAATATCATGTTACTAATCTTAAGTGACAGGTTGGCAGTGGATTTTGGTTTCTGAGCAGATAGGCTAAAAGCAGCATGTAAAAGTACTATCTCATTCTTGCATATATTTTAAATTCTACTGCTATCTCATGCTACTCTGCTGCTTTCCACCAATTTTTTTCCATACAAATTTTTTAATCACTCTGCTTTCTAGACTTCATACCAACTTTTAAAGAGGACATACGTATCATCTCTTTCAATGCTTCCACAGTATAAGATAGATAACACAGTCATTAGTGTGCCCTATAGAACCAACTGCTGCTGCTGTAAAGGTTGGATCCCTTTTGAAGCTAGATGACCATTAATGTATGCTTCACCTTTAGCAGCCACCTTTTACATTCACTTTATACAGTATGTGTACACTGGTACTTGAGTGCCAACAAAAAATTAGGTAATGAATTGGTATTATCAGGTGGCTAATCTAGTATGCTAGGAACTATAGAGTAGTTGAGGTAAGTCCACAAGATTCACTGCTGGGGTAGTCAGATCTGAGCATCAAAACCATAGAACCAAGGGCTTATTTACAAACCAACCAAGGTCAGGGCAGTCAGGGTACTAGTGAAATCTTGAAAATAAGTGAAGATTCACATGTAATAGTCCCAAACCACATTGACATCAAGTGTGCCAGTTCCCTTACCAAATGGTAATGATCTACAAATCATAAGAGATCAACAGCATGGAAACTATCCAATCAGTGGCCACCAAATGAAATACTGCAGACTCCAGAAACTCTAGGGTCCTCCAAATACCATTTCTCAGAATTAGGATAAACGGAGGAAAGAGCAAACGAGCATACAGTGGTATTGCTTAAGACCACATCATTTATTAAAAGCAAATACATTCACAAATATAAAAGCATCTCATAGGCAAAAAAAACTTTACATCAGAGAACATCAGCAGTGCGTAACATCAAGAGCCACTGGCCTCACCCTACGCATGTTTTGTCTGTCATCTGGGGATAAAACAAAGGAGAGAACTGGCACACTTGATTTCAGGATGGTTTGAGACTGTTGCACATGGATTTTCACTTATTTTCAAGATTTCACAAGTGGATTTAAATATATGTTTTTCGAAGCTTACTATTCTATTATGTACAAGATTCAACTATATGTTCTGTGATGGACAATTCATCTTGTATTTTGATGTAAAGTATCTCACAAAAGTACACCCCTCACATTTTTGAAAATATTTTATTCTATCTTTTCATGTGACAACACTAAACAAATGACACTTTGCTACAATGTAAAGTAGTGAGTGTACAGCTTGTATAACAGTGTACATTTGCTGTCCCCTCAAAATAACTCAACACACAGCCATTAATGTCTAAACCACTCACAACAGTGTACTTTTCTATCTTATTTTATAAAAGTTTTTACACTCCCCACATGAAAACACTCTATGAAATGTAGTTTTATGTTCTACTTAACAGGTAGTGTCTTGTATATCAACTTAGAACATGTATTATCTTATCATTCGAAGCTTTTTGTATATAAATTTAGGTGAACACTTTAGAACTTTTATTCACTTTTAGGTACACGTTGTCAGAGTTTGGTAGGACTTTAGTTCACACGGTCAAGAGAGGAAACAAAATAGGGGTCTACTGTCTGTTTTGTACGCATCCCACTCCGGTCACCGAGAACTACAATGCGTGACGACTACA
>BLSH010267690.1:561721-605277 GCA_018402905.1 Glandirana rugosa
ACAATGTTACATTTCATCTCTCACATGTCGAACATATTGTCACATTTAAACGACAGGGGATTTTTATTGAGTTATGTGTTGGTAATTACAGTTTTGGCGACCGTTGTTTTCACTCATGTGGGAATTCACTTTTACAGGTTTAACCCGGGTTAATCGGGGAGGGACCACAGTACACTGAACAATCACAATGTTCCAGAGTCCACACTTACCCCACGTCCACACAATTTAAACCACAATAGCGAGAGAGTGAGAGAGTATGACCAGTGACCTTCAAGTTGTACCGTGAACAAGTCACATGACACCAGGGAGGGGCTAATTGGGCCCAATTTGGACATTTTCACTTAAGGGTGTACTCACTTTTGTTGCCAGCGGTTTTGACATTAATGGTTGTGTATTGAGTTATTTTTAGGGGACAGCAAATTTACACTGTTATACAAGCTGTACACTCTCTACTTTACATTGTAACAAAGTGTCATTTCTTCAGTGTTGTCACATGAAAAGATAGAATAAAATATTTATAAAAATGTGAGGGTGTACTCACTTTTGTGAGTTACCGTATATTGTGTATAAAGTCTTTAATTACGAGTTATGTTCATACAGTATATGATTTACCACTGAGTTATTGATATTTTGGTTTTACACACTTTCTAAGTAGCTATTTTTACATTTTCCTTGTGTTCGGAATGCAAAAGTGCAGTATCACCCTTTTTCACTATGCGCACATTTTTGTAGGGTTTAATTTCAATACAAAACAGCATTTATACTACCTTTACTAGGATGGATAAGCTATTTTCCCTCCATTGGATATTTTATCAAATGGTATTATCCCAAAAGATTTAGCAGAAAGTGCTATTTGAACTCAAACATATCCTTTTACTGCTCTCCCCAATTGGCACCATATTAAATGCAACAGTTACAACCAGCCTGAATTTTTAAGTAGCATGCTCTACAGTCCTTCTGAATTCATTTTTATATGAAATTTACAAACAAAATATCTCAAACATCAAAATAATTTAAGTCCATAAAAGTCCATAGTTAAAAAAAGCTAATAGCACATGATAATGAAAATACTGCATGCTTATGTGTTTGTAAATTGAGCCATCTGTGATTTGTGTAGGATAAAGTGGTAATTGCCACATCTCTCCTAGTTTTTTTTTTTCATAATATCTATTATAAGCATACAGTGCAAAAAGTAAAAAAATACTCTGGACTGATACATTCATTCTCAGAGGTTGTTAACATGATATAAGCAAATGTGGTAAAATGTTTAAAATGTATGCTTAACTTCTCGATTCTCTTCTACCCTGTCAAATTAGATTTTGTTTTGAAATGTAAAAGATGACCAGGAATCAGAGGATCCCAGATCTTTATTGTGAAGGATTTTCAGCCACTTTTTAAGCTGAAATAAATGAAGCAGATAATAACTCAGAGCCGTTTCTCTCAATTCAGCAAACAGGCACAATCAGAAACAGTTAAAGCTCACCATAGAAGAACTATCATTAGTTGATTTTAGATTAGTCAGCTACCCAGCTATGAGATGCCTTAAATTGCTAGAACTGTCAGTTCAGATACATTTAATCAGTGAAATCAAGGGAAGAAAATCAATGACATTTTCCTCTAAGGTTAAAAGTTGCTTCAGAAGCTACAAAGAGTAAAAAAAAATATTCTGTGTCATTGTTAAACATAGCTTTCCATCGGCTCTTAAGCACGTACGTAACATTTGTTGTCCTTTCAGCGTTCATGCAATTAGCCAGCTGCAGTAGGTCAGTGTCAATTTGGTGGATATTTTACTGTAAGAAGGTGATGGGAAAAGCCAGTAGGATGAACATTTTAAGGGCAGGACATGGAGTAAAAAGGTTGGTACTGTACTAAGAAAATGTTATAAAGGCCAGGACCACTGCAATGAGTAATAAAACTGAATGACATAATAGTAAAACAATAAACCATGCATTATTTCCATCAGTATCAAGCCATATGTTAATTTACAATTGCACTGCCATGACACTACATGGATATATCCAAGTCTATGCAAGGATCAATATACTACCCACCTTAATTGAGCAACAAGTGTAATTTAGCCAGATAAAGATGGTGTGCGCATTGTATTAGGTGGTATTAAACTCAGAAACAAAAATGTAATATAATGCAGCCTACCAATTCTTATGGCCTGTACACACGGTGCAACTGTCGTACAACAGCGGTCGTACAACAGCTTGTTGTACGATAATGCAACGGTTAGTACACGCGATTACAACAGCCGGCGTTCAACAGTCATACAACAAAAGTTGGCTGAGAAAACTAGAAGACTTTTGTTGGCCAACAAGCTGTTGTACGACTGTTGACTCGTGTGTACCAAATTTGGCCCAACAAAAGTTGAAAGTGCAAACACGCATGCTCTGAATCCAGGAAGTGCTCGGTCATGTAAACCTGTGTTTCTAATTCACAAATCATATTCACCCGAAATTCTTCCTTATACGCTCGTAACACATCACTACGTTCGGCTTTGTTGGCCGATTACTTGAGTCATGTCAGTACGCTAGACACAACCGTCAACAGCCGATTGTTGAACGTGCGGTCATACAACAGTTGCACCGTGTGTACGAGGCATTAGATGTGGTGGCTGCATTGGTTTTCTTTCTGTAGACATTTTTTTCTTTATTTCATCTGGTGATCCAGCCAGTAACTTCCAGTGTTAAGCCTCGTACACACGGTGCGACGGTTGTATGACCAAACATGCACTAAGCGATCGTACAACCAAGACGAACGTAGTGATGTGTTACAAGCGTATAAAGAGGAAGTTCAGGTGCATGTGATTTGTGAATTAGGAACGTAGGTTTACACAAATGGACACTTCTGGGCGTTCCTGACTTCTGAGAATGCGTGTTTTGCACATACAACTTGTTGGACCAACTTCTTTGTAAACACGATACAACGGTCATACGACCGCTTGCTGTACAACCAAAGTTTTCTAGTTTGCTCATCCAACTTCTGTTATATGACCCTCGTACGTCGGCTGTTGTAATCACGTGTACTAATGGTCGGATGATCGTACAACAAGCGGTTGTACAACCATTTTCATACGACCGTTGCACCATGTGTATGGGTATTAAGGGTGTCTGCATTCTGGGTGAAGTAGGAAAGCAGACACCCTTGGGCAGAAGTATTGTGATCTGGGGACAGGGTAGTGTTAAGCCTGCCATACATGGATCGAAATTCCGCCAGTTCTACCGATCTACTTCTGTACAATCAGTCTGTTGACTTTTTTCCAATAGAACAGTGCTGACGGCTATAGCCATCAACACTGATCAGTGTGTTCTGAGGGCAAGGAAGTCTCCCCATTATCAGAACACAATAGCACAGAGGGAGTGATTCAGTGTGGATTTGGAAAACAGATCATGTTTTTGTTCCGCCCTCTGGTTGAACTGGTTGAAAGAAAAATATTAACATAATGACTGCCTTAGACTAGTGGTTTTAGATTAACTGGACTACAAACTAAAGCTCAACTTCAGATAATACTATAAGCAGCTACAGCAAACTTTTTTTTTCCTTTTGGGATAAAGGGCTATATAACTAAATTAAAGCTGACCATTGTAAGCACCCCTGTTAGTGCTATATGGTTTGTTTCAACCATCCAACTGCTACTTTGTCTGGACAGTTTGGACTGGTAAAATAAGTTGAATAATAACAGACTTATTGGCTGGATCATCAGATGAAAATACAGGAAAAAAAGCATTAAAGGATAAGTTCACCTTTTTTAATAAAGTAATAAATGCATATCTTTTTGTAGGTAAAAAAAAAAAATGTTCATTTATTATTTTCTTTACTAGGAGACTGGAAAGCATTGCCCCTGGGATCAGCAGATCATGGGTGCCATGCAGGACTCCTGCAGACTTGTCAGTGTATCTGTCTGCTCGTGCATCATACGAGCAGGCAGATACACATTGACAGGGAGAGACAGTGAACTACCACAGCACTCTGCCCTGGTAGTTCATTGAGAACTACAAGCCGACAGCCACAAAGGCTGCTGGTACTTGTAGTATCCCTTTCAAAGCACTCTGTGAATGAATGACGTGGCCAGGTGAACGGAGTGTTTTTTTTTAAATAGTGACAGCGAGCGGGGGAAGAAGATCCCCCACAGGAGATCAAAGAAATGCTGCAGGAGTTGGAACATGTTACATGTTCCACCCTAAAAACGGGTGGAACATATAACATGTTCCCAAAGGTGAACATCCTTTAAAAAGAAGACAAATACAGCCATCACATCTAAGAATTAGTGAGCTGCAATTTGCTATATATTTTTTTTTTGGCGGGAGTGGGGGGGGGGATTGGTTAATACCCCTTTGAGTATAGATATACATTAGCATGGAAGCTATCCTAACACTGAGAGAGAAAATTCCACATAAGCAACTGTTATTACAATCCAGTTTAAATCTAGTTTTCAAATGCTAAAACTCATGATAACGGATGATGTTGATGAGTCTAGGACCAATTAAAAAAGATTTGCCATAAATATTTGTCAAATAACTGATATAAAGTAGTTGGAGGTGCATGACACATTCATAATAGTATTATCAAAATATTCCAACATTTTTGAGCCTGGAGAATGGTGGCTTATATATTACCAAGTGAGAAATAATTAGGGCTTGTGGAATGTACGGTAGAAAGAGCTGACAAGGGCTCATCTGGGTTATTGATGATTCTACTATTAAATGTGATGGATTAGAGAGTTATTGTAAGATGCTTTCTGCTGACCTGATTTTAAGAAAATGGTTGTGCTGCATGCAACAAATGTGTACATCTGTAATTCTCCTAGTTTTGCAATTAATAAACTATTTAATGCTACTATGATGACCACAATGAAACTATGATACAGTTTTCATGTACATATTTATGAATAATTTGTTTACACATTGTAATAGCCTACCTGTGGGTTTGTAAAGATGATGGATGCTGTCTGATTTCCTTTCCCAAGGGCAGATGGGCAGAACTGTACCAGCACTTCAGTAGTGGAACTGGGTGGCACAAAAAGCTGTTAAAACAAAAACAAAACTGTCGTTTTTGTACTGGTATTGCAACTCTGCAGAAGTATCTTCAATGCTGATGATTAATGCACTCCACTAAAGCTTTGTACACTGTGTGCATTCGTGGTCTGCTACTCTGCTAAACAACTGTAAATGTTCTTTATTGATGACAATGATTCCAGTTATTAGCGTGGTATTATGCCAAATAGAAAGTTATTTACAAATTTTGATTGTTCTTCTGGCTCAGTAAAATGAGAACCCAAAGAAGAAAATGCACCACACCTTCAACTAAAGTTAAAAACTGCCACTGTTAGTATTTTTTGGCTTCAAAATGAGAAAAGTGGCCATTATAACTGTAACTAAGGTGACCATTTATGAAGCAGTGGAAAAAATCCACTGCTCAGTTCTCCGGCATTCACAGAGGACATTGTTCTCCTCTGTTTGCCGGTTTATGAAGCAGTGTAGATCGCTTCCCCTCTTGTGAAGTGAAGTGATCTACAAACGTTTTAAACAGGGGAGAAAGCCCCTGATGCTGGAATCTCGTGAGACATAACGAGATTACAGTACCAGAAATTCACCAAAACCCAGAGGTGTCCGTTTATTAAGCAGTGATAAATTATTCTCGGAGGTGACCGCCCACCATTTATTAACCTCCCTGGCGGTATGATTATTTCAGATTTTTGGTGCTGAAAGCAGTACCATTATTTTGCATGGAAATTTGGCGTTTTATATTGTAGGCCTGTAATTCTTAGGAATAACTCACTTAAATCTGTCCAAACAAGAGTCTAGTAGACATTCCGGGTATGATAAAGTTTGAAACAAGAAATCATAAATTATAATATAATAAATAACTATAAATAATTAGCAAAAATAATAATATAATAGTAATAAAATTTATTCAATAATGTAATTAAATCAAAAACACTGAAAATTGATAATATGCTGAATTGTCGCTGTCGTCACTTTCAGTGGCTGATGATAAATTTCCCCAAAAATTAGTATCACTCAATTCTGCAAATGATTCTTATTTACTATCGCTGTTTTCTAGCTGATCAAAAACCACTTTTGACGTAAAGGGATACTTTTTGGTTGCCATGGACATTCTCAAGTTTCCAGGCAGAAAGAATGGCATATATAATATAAAGTGCATGCAGGGCACTGGGCAAACCACTAGGGACAAAGGGGACGTGAAATGATTTCATACAGTAATGTAATCTTACAGATTACAGTGTACTGTATGTTTACTGTGTGTTTCACTTGAATTTGCCACGAGGCTCCGCCCCCGTGCGACGCTCGCAGGGAACGGAGCCCAGCACACAGAGGCATCGGGCGGAGGACACAGCCCGCAGACACAGCGGGGGGACATAGCTGTATCCAGGGGACAAGGTAAGTAACGCTGCCCTGATCCAGTGATGCGATCCCGAGTGTGGCTCGGGGTTACCGTTCTTGGTACAGAAAATTCACCCCGAGCCACACTCGGGAATACCGCCAGGAAAGTTAAGCAGTGATAAATTATTCTCAGAGGTGACCGACCACCTATTAATAAAATAATTAGTCCCCCTACACAATATATGTATATATAAACACACATATACATTATATATACATATACACAGTATCTCACAAAAGTAAGTACACCCCTCACATTTTTGTAAATATTTTATTCTATCTTAACATGTGACAACACTGAAGAAATGACACTTTGCTACAATGTAAAGTAGTGAGTGAACAGCTTGTATAACAGTGTAAATGTGCTGTCCTCTCAAAATAACTCAGCACACAGCCATTAATGTCTAAACCGCTGGCAACAAAAATGAATACACCCCTAAGTGAAAATGTCCAAATTGGGTTAAATTAGCCATTTTCCCTCCCCGATGTCATGTGACTCATTAGTGTAATAAGGTCTCAGGTGTGAATGGGGAGCAGGTGTGCTAAATTTGGTGTTATCGCTCTCACTCTCTCATACTGGTCACTGGAAGTTCAACATGGCATCTCATGGCAAAGGACTCTCTGAGGATCTGAAAAAAAGAATTATTGCTCTACATAAAGATGGCCTGGGATATAAGAAGATTGCCAAGACCTTGAAACTGAGCTACAGCATGGTGGCCAAGACCATACAGAGGTTTAACAGGACAGTTCCGCTCAAAACAGGCCTCGCCATGGTCAACCAAAGAATTAAGTGCACATGCTCAGCATCTTATCCAGAGATTGCCTTTGGGAAATAGACTTATGCGTGCTGCCAGCATTGCTGCAGAGGTTGAAGGGGTGGGGAGTCAGCCTGTCAGTGCTCAGACCATATGACGCATACTGCATCAAATTGGTCTGCATGGCTATCATTCCAGAAGGAAGCCTCTTCTAAAGATGTTACACAAGAAAGGCTGCAAACAGTTTGCTGAAGACAAGCAGACTAAGGACATGGATTACTGGAACCATGTCCTGTGGTCTGAGGGGACCAAGATAAACTTATTTTATAAACTTATTTTATCATTGTCAAGCACGTGTGGCGGCAACCAGGTGAGGTGTACAAAGACAAGTGTGTCTTGCCTACAGTCAAGCATGGTGGTGGGAGTATCATGGTCTGGGGCTGCATGAGTGCTGCCAGCACTGGGGAGCTACAGTTCATTGAGGAGACTGGGCTGCAGGGCAGTATTCCAACATGAAAATGACCCCAAACACACCTCCAAGACGACCACTGCCTTGCTAAAGAAGCTGAGAGTAAAGGTGATGGACCGGCCAAGCATGTCTCCAGACCTAAGCCCTATCGAGCAGACCTAAACTCCTATAGAGGAGTGCAAGGTGTCTAACATCCACCAGCTCTGCGATGTCACCATGGTGGAGTGGAAGAGGACTCCAGTGGCAACCTGTGAAGCTCTGGTGAACTCCATGCCCAAGAGGGTTAAGGAAGTGCTGGAAAATAATGGTGGCCACACAAAATATTGACACTTTGGGCCCAATTTGGACATTTTCACTTAAGGGTGTACACACTTTTGTTGCCTGCGGTTTAGACATTAATGGCTGTGTGTTGGGTTATTTTGAGGGGACAGCAAACTGACACTGTTATACAAGCTGTACATTCACTACTTTACATTGTAGCAAAGTGTCATTTCTTCAGTGTTGTCACATGAAAAGATAGAATAAAATATTTACAAAAACGTGAGGGGTGTACTCACTTTTGTGAGATACTGTATATATACAGGCGGTCCCCTAGTTACAAATATCCGACTTACAAATGACTCCCACTTACAAATGGAGGGAGACAACAGGAAGTGAGAGGAAATCTACCCCTAGGAAGGGAAATTCACTCCGGTAAGAGTTATTATGGGAAAAAGGTGTCTCCACTGATGCTTTATCACCAATCCTTGCTTCCACAAAAACCCAAAATTTTCAAAATCCAATTATCATTGGGACAGGAAGTGAGGTGAAATCTTTTGAACAGAAACATAGACAGCAAAACAAACAATACAGGGGTGTTAACCCTTCCCTATGCAATCCAAAAAGCTTAAAAATATTTTTTTTGGCTGAAGCTACACTTAAAAAATGTACTTGTCCCGACTTACAAACAAATTCAACTTAAGAACAAACCTACAGTCCCTATCTTGTTTGTAACCCGAGGACCGCCTGTATATACACATATTATATACTTCATACTTCATATATATATATATATATATATATATATATATATATATATATATAGTGATGTTATGCGAGACACAATAGTGGACGGGCTATATTTGTCGCTTCGCATGCGTTCACTTGGTGTGGACTAGTGAGGGTCCTACCTGGGTTTTGCTGACCACCATGGCAGAGCTGGTTCTGCCCCAGAGTTTCTGGTCCACCCAAATCCCTCTTCAGCTGTATTAAGTGACCAGGAAGATATCTCAGTTGTGCTCTGGCCTGGGCCTTACACTGAGAGAGTTACACCCTGAGAGTTGGGTGCTCTAAGGACTGCAAGAGAAAAGGTTTGCATTTGTTTGTTTGGAGGTATCAGAGACAAGCCTGTCATCGTATAGAGAGGTATCCTGCTTTGTAGTAGTTTAGCGCCAGACAGCAAGGTTTTGTTTTGCTATTTTGTTTGTTTTATGATTTGCAACCGTTTGCCAAGCAAAACTGGCAACCCGCCAGATTTTAAGAAAGTTTGCCTGCAAGCTGCCTTCTTCCCAGGAAAGGCAATCCACACAAGCTAATCTCCCACACGTGATGGATTCAGCAGTCAACTTTTCAGCATGGAGGAGATGTTGAAGGCCTTGCTACAGGCAACTGCGCCCCAGCGGAAGACCAACATCCAAGTCGCACAAGCAGCACAGCAGGAGGAAAGTCACCAGGCCGCTGCAGCACAGCAGGAGGCGAATCGCAAGGCCCTGGCGGCGCAGCAGGAGATTAATCTCTGGTTTACGGAGGCCCAGGTGGAGTTAAAAAAGGGGTCCATGCCTCCCATGGCAGTGACACCAAAGTTGGTACGCTGCTCTTACCACCTGCAGAAGATAACACCTGCAGATGACCTGGAGGCATACCTCACTACTTTTGGAAGAGTCGCTCTTTGCGAAGGATGGTCAAAAGAACAGTGGGCGGGACTGTTAGCACCATTCTTGACCAGTGAACTCCAAAAAGCCTATTTTGATTTGGAACTAGATAAGGCCCAAGACTATGAGACTCTAAAGGCAGAGATAATCACATGCCTAGGGGCCACCATGGCAGTCCGGACCCAACGGGTGCATCAGTGGACCTACTGCACCAACAAGCCACCCCGCTCACAGATGTTCAACCTGGTCCACCTCACCAGGAAGTGGCTACAGCCGGAGACTTTGCCAGGTCCTCAGATTGTGGAGTGCGTGGTCATGTACCGCTATCTACGTGAGCTCCCTACTGCTTTGAGGAAATGGGTCAGTCATGGGGACCCCAAAACTGCCAACCAACTTATGGACCTCATGGAGAGATACACGGTGGCTGAGGACTTGTTGAACCCATCTGCACACCACTTCGGTGTGCCTAGGGATGAAAAGGCCCCCAGCGGATCCAGTAAGACTGTCTCAACGCCTTTGAGATTAATAAGACTGCTGTAATGACTAATGAGACTATGGGCTCTAGACCTGGAGACTGGCCAAAGAAGCCAGGAAAGTCTTGGGGACCCTTGATAGGACAGGGTATAGAGCACATACAGTGCTACAGATGCCATGCATTGGGCCATATTGTCTCCTAAATGATCAACCCATGTAATGCAATTATACTTATGTGAATAGACGCCTTTCTCTTTTTGCACAGGTCGCTTATACAGCATCATGTTCAAGTCACATGGAGAAGCAAATGTGTGTGATTTCTTTTGATGGGAAACCAGTCACTGCAGTGCTTGACTCTTGTAGTGTGGTAACATTGGTCAAAAGCAGCAGTGTAAATCCTGCAAGGTTACACTCTAGCACTGTTGGGGTCATTTGCATCCATGGGGACACTTGTGACTACCAGATGGCGGTGGTTGAGATTGACACCCCTTGGGGCAGGGTGACCCATTCAGTGGGGGTGGTACCTTCCCTGCTTCATGAAGTCCTAGTGGGGAGGGATTTTCCACATTTTTGGAGGTTTTGGGAAGGCACAGAGAGTCTGGAGGATAGAGCTCCCCCTGCTCAGGAAGCACGGGAACTCTCACCAGACCCTTTTTGCCAAATGGAAGGGGAGACTGGTAGCAGGACCGAGGAAGGAGGAGACCCACTTCCTTTTCCTGTAATGGCTAGGGAGCCAGAGGAGCCAGAAGATAGCTCCCAGCATGTGGCTAATGACCCAGAAAATGTCTATGACCCTGCCCGTGACAGTGAACAGAATGTGATACCTGACTTAGGGGTCCGGAGAGAGAACATATGTACAGAACAACTACGCAATGTCACCCTCATTAGAGACAGAAAAAATGTTAAGGTGATAGATGGGGAACCCGTGGAACCTAATTGGGGGCGTATTTTCCCTACATGGCTCTGAAGAACCATGTGTTGTATCAGGTGGTGAAACACCAGGAGGAGGTAGAGCAGCTAGTGGTTCCCAAGCCCTACCACAGGATGGTGGTAGACTTAGCCCATGGGCATATAATGGGGGGACATCTGGGTGTAGAGAAGACCAGAGAGAGAATAACCCAGAGGTTCTTCTGGCCTGGGTTGCATGCAGATGTCAGAGTATTATGAATCATGCCCTGAGTGTCAACTCTCTGCGCCCTCGCCCCATTTTCGTAGTCCACTTTTCCCACTGCCCATAATTAAAGGGCTGTTTGAAAGAATTGGCATGGATCTCGTGGGACCAGTAGTAAAGTCTGCCTGAGGACTGCAGCACATCCTGGTAATACTAGATTACTCGACCTACTATCCTGCAGCCATAGCCTTGCGGAACACCTCCTCTAAGACTATCGCCAGGGAGTTGGTCCAGGTTTAGTCGGGTCAGGATCCCTAAAGAGATCTTAACAGATCAGGGCACCCCATTTATGTCCAGTGTAACCAAGGAATTGTGCAGGTTGTATAAAATCTTCCATCTCCATACCTCGGTCTACCACCCCCAAACAGATAGACTTGTGGAGAGGTTTAATAAAACACTCAAAAGCATATTGAAAAAGGTAGTGGAAAAAGATGGGAGTGATTGGGATATGTTGCTGCCATATCTCATGTTTGCCATATGAGAGGTTCCATAGGCGTCTACGGGGTACTCCCCATTTGAACTCTTGTATGGTAGACATCCCCGGGGTCTGTTAGATGGCACCAAAGAAACGTGGGAAGGAGAGGTCCCCCCTCATAGGAGCGTCATCAAGCATATGTTCTTGATGCAGGATCGAATTGCAGCGGTCCTGCCCCTGGTACGAGAACATATGGAGCGAGCCCAGGAGGCTCAGAGAAAGGCTTATAATTGGGGTGCTAAGACCCAAACTTTCAACCCCGGGGACAGAGTACTGGTGCTGGTTCCCACTGTTGAAATTAAATGCCTTACAAAATGGCAGGGTCTCTTTGAGATTATGGAAAGAGTAGGGGAAGTAAACTACAAAGTTTACCAGCCGGGGGAAAAGGAAGCCTGAACAAATTTATCATGTTAACCTCTTAAAACCATTGAAGGACAGAGAGACTTTGTTTGCTGTACCACCTCCTCAAAAAGATAGGGCACCAATGACTCCGGATGACCCCCTGATGGAATCCTTGTCACTAGCCCAACAACAGGACGTAAAAGAGTTTGTGAACAAAAATAGAGACTTTTTCACCCCTTTGCCTGGACTGACCACAGTGATTCAACATGACCTGTTCATAGAGACAGGTGTTCGAGTAAATGTGAAGCCTTATAGAATACCTGAGGCTAGGCATGAGGCAGTGGCAAAGGAGATACAGAACATGTTAAGAGTTGGATGTGATAGAGGAGTCTCATAGTGACTGGTCGAGCCCCATAGTGCTGGTCCCAAAGCTTGATGGCACTATTAGGTTCTGTAACAACTTTAGAAGACTGAATAGCTTGTCCAAGTTTGATGTGTACCCGATGCCTCGGGTCAACGAATTTGTGGACTGTCTGGGAGGGGCCCGGTACATAACAACCCTGGTCTTTACTAAGGGCAACTGGCAGATACCCCTCAGCCAAGGAGAAAATGGCCTCCTGAGGGCTGCTTCCAGTACAAATGAATGCCGTTTGGCCTGCATTGGGCTCCTGCATCATTGCAGAGGATGATGGACAAAATGTTGAGGCCACATTGCCCCTATGCAGCTGCCTACTTGGATGATGTGGTCATCCACAGTCCTGATTGGGAGTCCCATTTGCCCCCGAGTGTAAGTGGTTGTGGATTCCCTTAGGGAAGCAGGTCTCACAGCCAACCCCAAAAAGTATGCCATCAGTCTGGAGGAGGCCAAATACCTTGGCCTCATTATTGGTCTGGGACTCGTTAAACCTCAGACCAACAAACTAGAGGCAATCCAAAAGTGGCCCCAACCCCTAACTAAAAAGCAGTTGCAGGTACTCCTGGGGATCACAGGGTACTAGAGGTACTTCATACCAGACTTTGCCACCATTTCCGTCCCCCTGACGGACCTGACAAGGGGTAGGGGGTAAGTGGAACCCCAAAGCCAAGAAGGCGTTTCAGAAGTTGAAACAAGACGTATGTGTACAACCAGTGCTGGTGACCCCGGACTTCACCAAGGACTTTGTGGTGCAGACCAATGCCTATGATGTGGGTCTAGGGGCTGTACTGTTCCAGATCAGGAGGAGGAGCACCCATTTGTATACCTGAGCCGGAAACTAAACCGGCATGAGAAAAATTATACCATATCCGAGAAGGAATGTCTCAATATTAAATGGGCCTTGGAGGCCCTAAGGTATTATTTACTGGGCAGACCGTTTAGACTGGTCACCGACTATGCCCCCCTGAAGTGGATGTGTGACAACAGGGAAAAAAATAGTCGGGTGACAAGATGGTTTTTGGCCCTACAGCCCTAAAAGTTTACAGTGGAACATAGTAAGGGAAAGCTGCAAAATAATGCGGATGCCCTTTCCCGGGTCCACTGTATGGGTGTGACAGTTGCTCAGCCGCAGGGGCATGAGCAGAGGGGGGATATGTGACGTTATGCGAGACACAATAGTAGACAGACGATATTTGTCGCCACGCATGCGGCCACCATGGCAGAGCTGGTTCCGGCCCAGAGTTTCTTGTCCACCCAAATCCCTCTTCAGCTGCATTAAATGACCAGGAAGAGATCTCAGTTGTGCTCTGGCCTGGGAGTAGACTTACACTGAGAGAGCTACACCCTGAGAGTTGGTTACTCTAAGGACTGCAAGAGAAAAGGTTTGCATTTGTTTGGAGGTGTCATGGACAAGCCCGACATTTAGTAGTTTAGCGCCAGAAGGCAAGGTTTTGTTTTGCTATTTTGCTTGTTTTATGATTTGCAACCTTTTACCAAATAAAACTGGCAACCTGTCAGATTTTAAGAAAGTTTGCCTGCAAGCTGCCTTCTTCCCAGGAAAGATGAGACAAGCTAATCTCCCACAATATATACAACTAAACATGACAGGAGGACATGGTTACTGTGTTAGGGGGTCTGCCCGAGGAAGAAGGAAGTCAATAATCTTCCTCCTTCCCTCTGAGATTCTCTCTTCACTCCCCAATTCACCACCTCTGAGCTTGTGAATCGCTGAGGGTGAATTCTGACACAAATTGCCAGTGAAGTGCTGAGATCACAGTTTCATAAACTGCCCATTTCTGTGTCAGTCAATTAAAGCTTCTCCATTAACCAAAAATTAACTCTGATCAGCGGCGATCCTCGGGATCACCGCTGATCACAGTTTCATAAATGGGAACCTTAGATGTAATCTATATCAATGAAAAAAAAACAATGGATAGGCAATAGCTTTGAAATTAAAGTATATTTCTTCTACCAGGTCTGTCAGTGGTCAGGGTAATATTACAATGAAACACTGAATCATTTTACGCAGTATCCAAACACACAGCAGTCTTAGGAGATCTCAAATATAAACTGAAGTTGCCAAATATACTGCTACCCATTACCTGTTCCTAAATGGTCCTATAGAACACACCCTGATTGCCAAAGCATAAAGCAAATGTTTATGCATACTGTTCAACCAACTCAAGCATATAGCAAAGCTTTCATTATACTGTACACCGTGCCTAGCATGAATGACTAAATCTGACAAAGGTCTTTAATCAGAGAATGTAATCTCTATGCCAGATTTTCCTGTTTCCTGGTCCTCTGTACAGTCTGCCAAAGAAGGGTTAAAACATCTATCAGTTGTATTGCTGCCCCCCAATTGTTGACATTTTCATTAATTCCTTTGATGATACAACTGAAACTCTCTCCAAAGAGGAGAAGAGAAATCACAATGAAAACATAAATTATGTTTTTACTATATCGATACCTTATGAAAAAACCTAAAATAAAGGTTTTTGAATCTGACATTAAAAATCGGGTCCCTCCAGCTAAAGGTAATACAATTCTGCTACATGTTAAAGAGTAACACCAATGTGGCTATTCTTTAAAAAGGTAAATCTGTGTAAGAATTGAGATGATTCTACTGGTGTATACATGTGATATTATTTGTCTGTTGTTATACAGTATTATATAAATGGAAAGGTGTGTAATTGCTGTAAGCAAACTATAGAACACGACTCAAAAAAGTGAATTTATTCTGAATATGATGAGTAACACTGGACCAAATCTCATGCACTTACACATATGGACATGAATATAAAGTGAATCCTTTTGTCACTTATATTTTGACAGTGAGCATATATAGACCTGTACTCTCTTAATAATAGTAGTTAGGTGTTTTGAACTTAAAATACTTTGCTGTCTCTTGCAAAAGTGTTACATTTAGACACCAGGGGACTGGTACTCACCAACAGATGGATTTATACATAATAAACTCAAGTGGCTGTTTATTCCATTGGTTGATCATAAAATGTCAAACACTTGGTCATACAGTATTTGAGCAAATGTGTTTGTATTTGTATTTTTGCACTGCATTTTTTATCAAAACAACAAAAATGTATAAAAGCAAATATGGGCTTTAAAAACACCCTGCTGAGTCTCAGTGTACACTTAAGGAATATGGCTTGTTCCCATTGCCTTCTCGTTGTAAGAAATAAGGGATGCTGTGGTATAACAAGAAATATTGCAGGTAACTCATCTTGCTGCAATGAAACCAAAGCAAACGCTTTTCTCAAATGTACTGAGCCATTCAGCTTATCGCATTCTTTCAGCATGGTGTCTGGGGAGCAATTGGGAGTATAATGGTTACAACGTGAGCACCCGCTATTGAAACCTGTATGGGGCATTACACCTGATGGCATTGTTAAACATTTTATATTATAACCTAGTTTTACAAAAATTATGTTTCTTGCAATCCTTATTTAAATGCTTAAGTAGCAAAACACTATTAATAGAGCATATACTGGAGTCCCAGCATAAAATGTGAACAGGAGAGGTGGTATCATCCATAATTCACAATGTCTTTACAGAAAGTTATGGGCTGTAGTAATTTAGTTCATTTATTCCCAGCACATATAACAATCTAAATGCATTAAGGGGTCAGTTATGCTTTAGTAAGTCAAAGCAAAGAACGGCTAATTGTTCTGGAACTATAATTCCCAGCTTTGGCCCACAACTAAGTTATGAAGAAAAGAAAATGAATGGAGCTGACTTTTCAAAGGGTCTTTCCATTCTAATGCAATTCTATTGCTGATGACATTTAAGCCACTGCTAATGAACCAGACACACTAGACAGCACTGGGGATATTTTTAACTCTCCGGACAGTTCACTTGCAATATGCAGAAGTTAGAAGTCATGATAATTAATTCAAATCCATTTCTATGTTAATGACTTGTGAAACAAAAAGTGAACCTAAAGCAATATTCTGAGAACTGTACAGCAGGATAACAAACATGATAAATTGTATGCACATAAAGAAAAGTTGGAATAGCAATGTTCCAGTAAACGAGCCACAAAGCTGGTAGAATGGGATGACTACTTTCTGCAACCTGGCATAATGACTGGGTCTAATAGGTGGTAATACTCACATTTCTTGTAGAATGTGCCATAAACAGAATATAAAAAGAGAATGGTTCATCTGTTTTCTTTAAAACATTCATTTATTTTCTACATCTAAATAGAAAGCTTTGAAAATGGGAAATAGTGCAAAACATATAAGTGTATATACAGTATAGGCTTTACTGCAAATGAGTAGCTAGGTTCAAGATTTAGAATTGGATGGGTATATACATTTCCTTTTTCACAAAAATAAATTACTTTTCTAAAGAATACATTTTCCATGTATACTGTATTATTTTTGCAGCCAGTGTTTTTCCTGTTTAGATTTAGATTTGTTTGTTTTTAAATTCTGTCTTGCATAATTCCCTTGTGGGATGCCAAAATGAAAAGAGAAATGTGAAAATAAAAAGTAAAACAACTCTTATAACTTTGGTGTAAATTTAAAAGCAGTAAATCTGAATTTCAGCTAACATTCTCCGCAGGTGTATTTTCCTGATGCATGTAGACAAATGACTGCTGCTTGTTCATAGTGTGGATTGCATGATTTCTGAGTGTGAAACTGCAGAGTTAAGACAAATGTATTGTATTATAACACAAAAAAAAAATAGTTACATTTCAAATTTCTCCAGCACAGATTCAACAAACGGAAAAAGGGCCCATTGTATCTTATTTATAAAAATATTAGCAAAATATGTCTATCACTGAATAGCCAGGGAGCGAAAGCCAGAGGGCAGTCCAATTAAGAGAGGAAACGTAAATGAGCAGACAACTGGATGACAACTAGATACAGTAGGTGACGACAAATAAAAAGTAAACAGACCTAGGGTAAAAAATGCAGACTGAGGGAGGGCATATGAGTATGGTGTAGGCTAAAGGATGAAAAAGAGAGATCAAGATATGATCTACCTACAAAAGAGAAGAAAGGTTATGAAGAAAAACTGTCAAGTGAAAAAAGCTCTAGCTTACTTTTCAGGGTAATATCCCTCCTAAACCTCTTATTGGAAATTAAGTCCCATCATGCCTCTGCATTCAGGAGTCATGACTGTCAGAGTCTTGCAATGTCTCATGGGATTTGCAGTTTAGCCACAGCTGGGGTGTTCAGCTTTCTTCCTACCTCCTGCAAGCCTTATATCTCTCTCAATTTTATTCCTAAATTAATAGCAAAAAGTATAAAGACATACAGAAACTCTCCCATCTTCTGGAACTCCCCACCCCAGTCTGTCCAACTTTCTCCTACATTTACGGCAGTCCTTAAAGTCACTCATCTCTTTGGGGAAGACTATCCCATCTCCTCCAAAAACTGTACTTTTACTTTATCCATCAGCTCATCCCTCACAGTCAGTGCTTTCTGTATCACTTGCCCTTCCAGTTAGATAGTAAGCTCTCATGAGTAAGGCCTTCCTTACACATATAGATTGTCGGACTATCCAAAGTTTCTTTCACTCGTATCAAAGTCAGTCTCCAACATGTATGAAGTACAGCTGCCAAGTCCTTTAACCACTTCAATACCAGACACACTTCCCAGACCAATTTTCAGCTTTCAGTGCTGTTGCATTTTGAATGACAACTGCGCAGTCATGCGATGTTGTACCCAAACAAAATTTTTATCATTTTGTTTCCACAAATAGAGCTTTCTTTTAGTGGTATTTGATCACTGCTGCGGTTTTTATTTTTTGCGCTACAAATAAAAAAAGACCAAAAATTTTGAAAAAATAAACGTTTTTCTTTGTTTCTGTTACAAAATCTTGTATAAGTACATTTTCACCTTCGCTGATGGGCATTGATGTGGCTACACCGATGGGCACTGATGAGGTGGCACTGATGATGGGACACATATATGCAGCACTGATAGGCGGCACTGATAATCAGCACTGATGGGCGCTGATAGGTGGCACTGATATGCGGCACTGATGGGCACTCACAGGCGGCACTGATAGGTGGCACTGGGCACTGATAGGTGGTACTGATAGGTGGCACTGCTGGGCACTGATAGTTGGCACTGGTGGGCACTGATAGGTGGCACAGGTTGGCACTGGTACATGGCAGTGGTGGGCACTGGTATATATAGCACTGTTAGGGATGGCACTGGCAGGCATCACATATGGGCACAGTGCCATCCCTACAGTGCTCTGTATTTATCTTGCCTGGTGGTCTATTGTGGGCTCCCTGATGGTCTCTGGGCGGCCTCCTGATTGCCTCCCTGGTGGTCCTGGGTGGCCTTCTGATGGTGGTCCCTGGGGGGGGTCTTCCTGGTGGTCCTGGTTGGCTCCCTGGTGGTTCAGTGTGGCGATCCTGAGGGGGCCTGCACTGATAAACGTTCAGCGCAGCCCCCCAAGTCAGGAGAGCAGCCATTCAGATCTCCACTGCTCATGGCTGCAGACCTGAGTAGAGGAAAAGCCAATAAACGGCTCTTCCTGTTTACACTGTGATCAGCCGTGATTGGTCACGGCTGATCACATGGTAAAAAGCTTCCGATGGAAGCCTTTTACCTTGATCGGTAATGCGGTGGGTCAGATTGACCCATGGTACCACCGATTGCAGTGATGCGTGCCCCCAGGGGTGCGCAATCGTGGGTTATCCTGAGGATGTCAATAGACGTCCAGTCAGGATAACAGAACACCCACCCGGACGTCATTTGTCTATACGCCGGGCTGGAAGTGGTTAAAGGATGACTTCACTTTTTATAAAAAAAAATAAAATAATAATAATAAATGCACATTTTTTTAAAAAAAATGTGCATTTATTATTTTTTTACACTGGAGCCTGTAAAGCATTGTACCCATAATCAGCAGATAGCGGGTGCAATGCCAGGATCCTGCAGACTCTCAGTACACTGTCTGCTCATACCTGCAATACAGGTAGGCAGTTACTGAATTGCAGGAAGAATCAATGAACTACCAGAGTGCTCACAGGCACCCTTGCAGTTTATTAAGAACTAAAAGCCATCATCCGCAGTGGCTGACAGTACCTGTAGTTCCCTCATTCACAGAACTCTGGGAATGAATGACACGGCTGTGTGGGCAAGTGCAGGGGGAGGATCCCCTGCCCACTGTCACAAAGAGAGGGGGATCGGGCAGAGAGGATGCAGGAGCTGGAACATCTTATATGTTCCACCCTAAATACGGATTGAACATGTAACATGTTCCAAAGGTGAGCTGCAAGGAGGTCAATGATAAGTTACCATAATCCAATATAACAAAATGAAAATATATTGTAAAGATTGTCTCCAATCTAATTCAACTGATCTTACTTTAAATTTAGGAAGAAAGAATTGACAAAGAGGCTGCAGGATTTGGTTTGACCTGCATATCTCCTGGTTTATACTGTATAAAATTCATTTTTATGTACAACTGAAGGGCCAGAAGAGGAAATACACCGCAATCATGCAAAGCTACCTAGCCATGTATCTAATATTTATAGTTCACAGTCAAAACAAAAAATGACCATTTATTCCAAATTATCAGTACAAGAAATCTTAACTTACTGGTTTACTGTGATCAATTTCCACCAAGAAATGTTCAGGATTGGTATTTATAGTTTGTAGCTCAAAGGTTTCTTGCGTAGGATTATGCAATGGAATAATAAGACGAGTCCACCTATAAAATATTCAGAAATCAAAGAAGAGTTACATGTAGCCATTATACATTTCTTTATCTTGTGGAACTAAAATAATATATAGGTTTAACTGATTTATGGCACTAACAGAAAAATGTTTGCAAATGTGAATAGGTTAAGACAACATGAAATATTTTTACCATACAATCCTACAGGACTACGTTTTTTTCCTAATACTCCAAATATCGCAAACATATATTAAGGTCTGTTTCTTAACATCGCTGTGCTTTCTAATAATGTTAAAATACATTAAAGGCAACTGTGTCATTTTATGTGGAAATTTCAGGTTTTAAATAAAAAAGCACAGAACATCCTTGTTTCCTTTCCTCTGTAGTCACAGTTTTAACATTCTCATGTTTCAGACAAGCAGCTGTCAAAGATGCCCAAGGTTAGGTAAATAACAAAAGCACATGCAGAGGGCAGAGAAGAAGCCTGGCTGTGTTTTACATCTTGTCAAAGATAAACAGCTATTAATGCCATTCTGTTTTAAATATACTGTAGTTCATTGGTAAGAAGAAGATATGGTCTTAGGCTAAAAAAATCAACATACGCCTGATGACAAGACAGAAATTTACCATCTACAACTAAGCACATCAACAAAGTAGTTAAAATGCTTAAGGCTAAAAAATAAAACGTTTATTTGACTGAACGTTGAGTTTAACTAACAGCATTCAAATGAAAGTGCAAAGACAATACTAACTTTCCAAGTTCACATGCCGCTTCAAGAAGTTTAATTGGTGCTGGCTTCTCAGATGACATTTGTAATTCATACCAAAATTCTCCAAATACGTCACACTGGAAAATCACACTAGAGAAAAAAATCATAGATAAAAAATTAGGACATGTTTAAATATCATTGCTCTAAAAGCATTGTCAGGGGGCTGCTTCCTGTCAGTTGCACATGCATGTTCATCAACTTCATGGATTAAAGAGATAGAAGAGCTTGGAAAAGATTCCAAAATTCATTGATAAGAACTTAAGCACATGATTTAGCACATACAAGTGATTAATACTGTCCTATGGATTCCAAAATGTTTTCCATTACCAGGAAGTTTGGAAAAAGGAATCCCTCTATACGCAAATCATCTACTACTGGCAATCATAACCATGTATAAGGTTTAATTAAATTTAGCACATAAAATAATTTAAATAGTCACAATTGCATTCACTGTGTGATATGGCAAGAATACATTATTTAACTAACGTAGTGGCACCTTATTATTATTAGAATTAAAGTGGCTGTAAAGGCAGACGTTTTTTTACACATAATACATTCTACGCATTAAGATAAAAAGCCTCCTGTGTGCAGCAGCCCCCCTCAGCCCCTTTAATACTTACCTGAGCCCCCTCTCTATCCAGTGATGTGCACGAGTGCCTTAGCCACTCTCCTTCCTGATACACAGTAGCAGCGCCATTGGCTCTAACTGCTGTCAGCTAACCAATCAGGAGAGAGAGGGGGCAGGGCCGAACCATGGCTCCGTGTCTGAATGGACACACAAAGTGGTGGCTCGGCTCGGGTGTCCCCATAGTAAGCTGCTTGCTGTGGGGGCACTCGACAGGAGGGAGGGGCCAGGAGCACCGAAGAGGGACCCAAGAAGAGGAGGATCCAGGCTGCTCTGTACAAAATGACTGCACAGAGGAGGTAAGTACAACGTGTTTGATATTTTTTTAGAGAAAAAAAACAAGACTTTAGTATCACTTTAAGTTGTTTTCTTGCACAACTTCATGACTGACCATCACATCCTTCAGCCCACTCTCTGGACTGATTGCTCTGCCTTATCACACAGCATTTATAATTATACTTAAGAAACATGTATGCAATACAAGCACTAAAGCCTGTTATTTAAATACTAGCTTTACATTTTATTTTATTTTTTGAACATGTACACATACTTTCATTTTCTACACAAAGTTGTATTTTTTTAACAGGCCCAGCCTGGTACCTCTTCTGTTCCTGTATAGCTCAAACCTAATTGGTAATATGTTGCATCACACCTAGTCTCACTCCACCTCCTTGATTAATGACAGTACCAGGTAGTACCATGTTTATAGGTGATACACAGAGATGAAACAAATCCTCCTACATAGGTTGTACCTGCTTATCTGCAGTCCTCTCTCCTCTACAGTCTTCCAAAACACACATTTTACACAACATATCTCAGTAGCAGAAAGCAGGGGGTGGGGATCTGATGTCACACACACTGCAGAGCTAGAGCACACAGCTCTGTAAATTCTAATAGCTGATTGGGGAGAAGTGATACCCTCCCCCTTCACAGGCTCAAAGTAAGCACCCTTTGCCCAGCCATCTGCTGTCATTGTCCTTATAATGCTGGGTGTGCTCCACGTGAACTCATGCACTCACACCATCTATTGGCCAAAAGTGGGAACTGCATATCATATCAAATTCTGCTTGGTGCACTATGTTAGTGCTTGAAAAAAAGCTTGAGTAGGTACTTGGCACTTTAGCTGATGACACCAGCCTTTTCTCTGATTCTTGTTATTCATCTGGTTGCCACCTGCATCAACTTTCTCTCAGTGTGATGACTCTACCTGAATTTCATCTGTCCTGATTGGGGTTGTCCCGATATCACTTTGTTAAGACTGAGTACAAGTACCGATACTTCTTTCAAGTACTAGCCGATACCGATTACCAATACTTTTTTTTAAATGTCATGTGACAGTGGCACTAATATGCAGCACTGATGGGCATTGATAGGTGGCCCTGATGAGGTATGGACTGTGTAAGTAGTTTTTAATTTTTTTTTTTCACAATTGTATTTTTTACAATTTTTTTATTTATTATGTTTTACAATTGATATTTTTTTACAATGCTTTCTTTTTTTAGGGGGGGGGGGCTGGATGGTGTTTTTTTAAATTTACTTTTTATTATTTTTACAATTTTACTTTTAAAGAGACATGGAAAGGGACTGAGGATAGATTCCCCAGTCCCTTTCTCAGCAGCCTCAGCTGCACTGAAGATGAATGGTCAGGAGACATTGGCTCCTCTTCATACATATACTGAGACATCGTAAACACAGGGCTTAAATAAACCCCAAGAAAATCTTTACAAATACATAACAATTGGTTTAATCTGTAGTCTGCCCAGACTGTGCAGCTCTAAATACTAGTAAGTTAGAATGCATAATAATACCATTCACAATAGACACAAAACAAAAGCCTTAGAAATACAGAACAGCAGTAATATCTCTTAAAGTTGTTGTAAACTCTTACATATACCCAGTGATGTGGCTCGTCACAGGGATGAGATAAATCCTCCTATACAAGTTTTACCAGTTTATCTGCAGCCCTCTCCCCTCTACAGTCTTCCAAAACACACATGGATCACAGAGCTCCATGAAGTCTGATAGCTGATTGACACCCTCCCCCTCTTCACGGGTTTAGAGAAACATAGAGCTGAAGATAGAAGTCACACCTGCTGTGTACTGGAGGCAAGGGGCGGGCAGTCTCACAAGAGGCTGAGGTCTTAGTGCTTTGGATTCAGGTTAGTATACATTATAGTGGGATGTGCTTTGTTCATTTTTCATGTCTGAGGTTTGCAACCACTTCAACATATCATAATAAAATAATACATATACAACAATAGATGCATATTAAACATATAAACCAATCATTTTGAGAATCATTGTTCATATCATGTATCTATATTATTTTGTCTAAAAAATGTGTATTAAAACAGGTCTTAAACAGTTAAACACTATACTTTTAATGTGTCTCCCTGTAAACTGTATTATCATGGTACACAAGGATACATGTCCCTTGCATATGAATTCTAATAATAATCAGCTGTCACTCCATTAGTTAAATAATGTATTCTTGCCATATTCACACAGTGAATGTAATTATGACCATTTAAATGATCGTATGTGCTAAATTACTTATTCAGAATGTATTGAGATATGAGGGTTGCTTTACTAAAACTGGAGAGTGTACAAGCTGGTGCAGCTCTGCATAGAAACCAATCAGCTTCCATTTTTTTTTGTCAAAGCTTAATTTAACAAACTGAATTTGTAAGCTGATTGGCTACCATGCACAAATGCACCAAATTTTGCACTCTCCAGTTTACCAGTTTTAGTAAATCAACCCCTTTGTGTCTTAAAGTAAACATGTGTTTGTCCATGCAAGTTAACTTTAATGCATTCAACACATGCTCAAGTTTTCTTCACTCCTTACCAGTCTGTACAGCCTATAGGATTGAAAAAAAATGTTGTACTTCTGGGTATAGTTATGTGCTTAGTGCTTAGCATACTATTATTGGAGATATTTTTAGAGATATTTTTACCTTTCCCTCACTCACTCAATATGCAGAAGGGCAGGAATAAAGCAAAGTTCTTGTTTTAACCCTTTAAGGCTGGTGCCTCCCGGCCCTTTAAGAGGTTTCTGATGCCGGGAGGTGGGGGTGGGATTTCTGATCATGTGACCACCGTGATTGGCTGTCACATCGGTTACACGATTGGACAGCTCCCAATCGCAAGTAGAGAACTAACTCGCAGGGCATGCAACCTTGGCCCAGCTTTGTTTACATTCTGGCAGCATATATGCGGCCACTCTCTGTTAAGGCCCACTCGTCAAGAGGCCATATATATGTGTGAGGCCAGCATGAAGAGGTTAAGCTACATGATATGCAACACCAAAAATGTCACTGTACCTGGGCTTGGCTTGCTTAAGTGTAAAGTGAGAAAAAGTAAACAGGCTAATGTAAAAACAACACTGGTTCATTTTCCTGTACATCATGCATGAATAAAGGGGTAAGTTCACTATACCTCAAATTACACTTTAAGAAATCAGGACTTATTTGTGCAAGCGTGATGGAGAAGATAATGCTACATGATGTCTACTACATGCTAAACTATAATTTTTTTCCCTTTTTCTTTGTGTTTGAAATGGCCAGTAGAACTATGTGGTGGTATATTGTTTCCAAGAATGGTTTGGGTTGCATATCAATTTTACAATATAATAAGGCTGATATGCTGTATGACTTACCTCGCATTGGAAATCCCTGTTTTGGTTGGGGAAAATTTTGCTACATAAGGAAACGTTTCCTTGGGTTGTAGTGTAAATTTGTCATCACCAGTAACTCCATCACCATCCACCAGAACATGAAAATTTAGAAAATCCATTGTTGGGTTTGTAATGGGAATGTTTATTCCAACTGTTTTCTGTAACAAAAAAAAAAGAATTTCAGAAATTTTGACTGAAAATAGTAATTTTATAATTATTAATGTTACTTTTTCTCATTTTGTTTATCTGTTATAGAAGTAGTAGAGTATTGCACTAAAAAAGGATACTGGGAGGAAGAACGCCCGGCTGTGTTCTACTGGGGGTCTTGGGAGGGTTAACAGCGGCGTTTACCAAGTAGGTTACAACAAGGTAAGTAAAAGTAGCTTTACTGAATCATAGAAAAAAATTCAAAACTGACACAAAATAGCAAACAAACTAAACATTTAAAACATTAAAAACAGGACAACGTTGCTCCCAAACACACATACCCACTCAGATTAACCACATCAGAACCTGGCATAGAAATATTACAATATTGCATTAGTCCCAGGCCAGTTGGAAACAGATGACAGAGAACTCCCGTAGTGCCGGCACTATACACTTACAGGGGCAACATCTGTTTCCAGAGAGCTGTGCCACATGGACATATCATCACTTTATACAGTCTCCACCTGAAGTGCGGTAGGACTTGATCAATAAATGTTACCTATGATGGTAGTTAGCCACAAACACAAGAAACCCCAGGCCAGTAGGGAGGTATTGGCAGGTAACGCCCGTTGTGTGTGCTTGACTACATATAGACCACTAGGGGCGACATCTGTCACTTCCAAGAACTGTTACAACTGGATATTACATTAGTAAATACACATGTAGTCCTAACAGCAAATGGACTGTAATATACATGCAGTGCACATATATGGCTTTAGGTATGGATAGGATTTTGGACGACAGGCAACATCCACTGAGTGAGCTCCCAAGGGCTATATACAGATGGAAGTGGATACACTCAGCCCTGAAACCATTCCAGTGAACCTAGTAGCACTCTTAATGGTAACAATGATTTACACTGTACAGTCTAGATGACAGGTCTGCTCAGTGAGGGTGATGCAGCTGCAAAGATTCCCGTGGGCGACAGACAAGCTGCACTGCAGTGCTAGGAGCACTCGGCAAAGGACAGCCAGCTCAAGCACTTCTTGACAATGAAGAACCTCCAGTCAATGATCAAATCTGTAACTGACACACTTGGGATCAAGAGATCTCCACCAGCACATGGATAGATGCGTCCTCAAACCTGACACGGGGGGATGGGTAAGAGGGCACACATTCCCCATACTCACTGTTACCGTTGCTGTAAGTCTGGATCGTAATGGCCGCAGCAAGAAGCCAATCCTTCAGAGCCCTCAGTGCTGGAGCGTGATGTAGGTCAGAGCTCACAGCATCCGCCATGTCAGGTGGAGAGAAAGGTAATCAGTTGCTTCACCTGCAGTAAGGGAGCCTCGAATCCTTAGAGGCTACCACTCGGCTTCTGCTGGAAAAACCTGTGCAGTCTATGCACCGTGAGAGCAAGGTCCTGTATGAGGATACAGTGCAGGGTACACAGGGGGGGCATCGGGGTGCCCCAAGACAAGTCCAAGCAGATGGATGCTGATCTGAGGATGGCTGTAGACAGCGCCCTGTGCTGGGACATGGTCCAGGGAGGTCAAACGACAAGGAGATGGATGCTGAGCCAGGTGAGTGGATGGAGGTGGGAGGACTAATGATAGAAGGCAGGTAGAATGTGGGGTGGGTGGTGGGGGGCCACCTATGCATTTCGTTCACTGGGATTGTGAACTTCTTCAGGGTAGAGTATTGCACCATATTAGCCATTGATTATTGCAGGAAGTTTGAAGTTTAAGTGATAACCTTTATGGCTAACTTAAGTTAATAAAGTGTGAGTAAAGTGGACCTTCCAATTTCATGTTTACTTCCTCTTATTTGCCTTTCTTTTATAGAGTGACAACACCCTTTCCCTTTCTCCCAAATGTCCTGCAGCATTGTCAGTTGGGCTTCCTTGGAGACAAATGGTCTTTAATCACATTACACAGGCATGATCCACTGTTGCCACTATAAAGAAACCCAACCTTTAGAATTGCAATTTATTTTATGATACAAATGTTTAGCAGCCTAACCATTATTTATTTAAGCTTGATTAGCTTTCCTGCATGTAGATTTCCCACCGCTCTCCTTACTGACACCTGTCATGGAATCCAGAAAAGACAGCTGGGATATATGGTGGCCTTGGGGGGAATAATCAGGTGGGGAGCATGTTACTGTTTGTGTGGAAGCTTTACAGCCATCTGACTCACTGCTATAGCAAACAGGAGTCATTTTACAGGATAGTTCTGCCACTGATGTAAGCCTTACATTGGCAGCAAAAAGGTTGCAGAACAAATGCACCTTTCTTCATCAGTATTATAATGAGCCTGGCATACATAATAAATCAGCACTATAAATGGCACATACCTTTTTAACATAAACTAAGATTTGCCATGGTCTGCCTAGCTTAAAGCTGAACTCCAAATTTCTTTTCACTAGAACTGAATGGAATGATCAATCCCAGCATAGATCATACCTCTGTACCATGTTGCTCTGTTGTCTGCAGATCTCCCGATATTCTGTGTTTAGTTGTGGCTTTGTGTGACACTCTGTATATCCTGCTGATAGACTCTGTCCCTTCTACAGCCACTTCCTGCAGCAGCTAGAGTCTATAACACTTCCCTCTGTAGTCTTTCAGACTCGACAGATCTGATGGTGGGTGGGATTGAATACATCCTAATTAGCATTCAATCCCACCCTGTCACAGCTACAGGAAGAGTCTAAACCTCCCAAGTCCCACCTCACAGATCACAGCATTATACAAGAAGGAAAGAACTTCATACACAGGCAGTTCTGGAAGCTAGCTGTGTTGCTGCTGGACAGGATTTAATGGATCACAATTAGAATTCCATCATGCCCAGTTAAATATGCCGACTAGTGTGAACAGGGAGCGTCCCATCCCTCAGATTCCGCCCTCCCAGAGCCCTGCTCTCTGTGAATTCACTTCCATATGAAGGAAACCGCTTCATAATGACCTCCCATAGCCCTTCATTTGTAGTCTTCAGTAACCATTGTTCTTTGGTGTGCTGCAGGACAGGAATGACACAGGAGGAGGTATGACACATTTACACCTTTTAAAAACACCCACAGTAACTCTAGGACCCACCCACATCAAGTCCCAGAACTGGTGCAGATGACTCCCATAGCCCACCCTAAAGCTACAGAGGCTCAAAGGATCATGGGACGTGTAGTATCAGCACTGGTAGTGAAAGGAAACAAGAAGTCAGAGAACTTTGAAATTCAGCCAGGAGGAGGAGTGACATCACAAGCACAGACACCTGCTTTATACAGCTAAAGGAGGCAAGTTACACACAAACTGACAGTGGGGTTGTGATTCATTTACAAGCACAATGCGTCTGTTGTTTTGAGGAGGAAAAGCTGGAGTTCTTCTTTAAATCAGAAGTAAAGTAAAGTTATTTTTCATAGAGGGGACATGCAATGTCTCTTTTGCACTAAAAAAATCACCTGCCTGTTTGCAGTCTTCTTTGAAGTATACAATGCTGCATGTGCAGCTCAGGGTACATTCCTGAGACAGTGCCTGTGTGCTGGACTGAAAGAACTTATGTGCATACCTGGCACCCAGAAGAAGCTGGGAAGAAGATGCCAGACATTGGATGATTGGTGAGGAGGCTAAAATTCATATTTAATTCTGTAGCTAGAATCAATTAAAAAGGTGGTTGGTAACATCATCAATGAGTGACCATCAAGGTTCCGGTGGAGAAATGAGCACGCGAGGAGTAGTGTACTTTACAATTCCAAAGTTAAAGGAACCCAAGGAGACTCAAAACCTTGCTTGCTTAGTCTGTATTGTCAGCTTCCTCTGAAAGTGCATTGTCAGAGATGGGTGTATCTCTCTTTTGTGGGCATTGATAAGGTAGAATGGTGTCAATATGAAAGCTGCTAAATCTTATCAGCATGCACACCAATTGGCCAACAGGTGGGCAGGATTACCAGAGGGCAAGCAGGCATGAGTTTTGTCAGGTACATTGAATGCTGGAAAACAAGGACGATCAGGATGGCTGCACTTCAACAATCCACTTAATTTGGTATTAAAATTAAACATTAAATACCAATAGAAAAGATGCGCCACCTAATTGTAATGTGAGGACAAAGATTAGAATAATAAGAATTACCTGTATATAAAGTGAAAAAAATATATATATAGTGAAAAAAGTATATACATACAAGTGAAACAGTGTAGGAAAAATATGTATATATGAAAAAATGCGTACCCGGTCGCTGCTCCTAACAGTAGCAAAAACTACAGGAATGATTTCTTAGAAGATATTAGGGCGCTGACCTACTTAAAAATAGTGATATACATCCGTACAATTAGCACTTATTCAAAATAATATCATATAAAAAATCTTAACATGTGGATGAAATAAAAAAAATTAAATCGGTAAAAACCATAAATGGATGTCATAAAAAATATACAGAATAAAATATAAGTAGATGAATACCATAAAAAAAGTGTCAGAATAAGAGTAAAACGTTATCAAACCAATATGTGAATTTTGCACAACTATGTGTTTCCAAAAAAAATTATAATTTATCAAAAAATGATATAATAAGTTTATATTTAACAGAACAAATCATAAAGTCTGTTCTTTGATTGAAATGTGTTTCAGCAAGGTAAAAAATATAGTCCAAGATCCCAAATTAATAGGTATAGATTCCAACCACCAGTGCTTGAAAAATTGATGTTCACAGACTATTTCACCCGTGAACCACCGATATACAGCCACTCAATATGCGCTCACCAGAAATATCTAGCCCCCATGGGACCACACAGCAAAAGGAGACTCTCTGTACACCAATTTATTCAGTGGACAATGAAGTCTTGGTTCGCTGGATGTAATTCCTCTGACCCACACTATTAGGCATCTTCCTCTGGGATAGCTCCAATCATGAAACCACAAAAGAGGCCACAATAGTGTAATACCGTTTAATAAAATTGTAAAAACCCTATAATGACAATGGTTATGCTCACATTAGATAAAACATTACACACGCCTCTCTCAAATTTAGAATGCAGTTCGAGACCCTGAGTGGGGATATCTCCTGTATCTCCCCCTTCCTGGCTCAGACCGAATCTGCGTCCTCCTCGGACTCCGTTCAAACAGCGTTACAAGCCTCAGCTTCAATATATTTCGAGCTTCTGCCCGTCATCCTCCCCGGGGTATTGATTAAGCGCTGACTCCAGTGTGAAACCTACCTAAATCTACGTGCTTGCCCCCACTGTACTTGTTCCATCTGTCATTTAATTTTAATGTTTATACAGAATAAAGTAAATTGTTGGAGTGCAACTGTCTGGATCTTCCTTGTTTTTCATTGTGCAGCACAAGAGCTGGGCTGGCACCTGACTTGAGGAGTTGTGAAGGGATCATTAGAGGCTACTCATCTGGAGCAGCACTACAGAGTGTTGATACATTGAATGCTGGCACTCGTAAAGTTAAGGAAAGTACTTCCTGTGTACTTACTCTTCCACATGATGGTCAGTTAGTGATGATGTACACGGCTCCGGCCAGCAAAATAGCTAAGTTAGGCAGACTATAGCAAAATCTTTTATGTGGAAAAAGGGATAGCATAGATATTGCTGATTTATTACGCTTGCTAGGCTTATTACGTTATTGATTTTTAAAGCAAATAAAGAGTTGTCTTTTAAAGCAGAATAATAAACATTAGATTTTTTTTTATTGGTTGCTATCATTTACAGCATTACATTATTTTGGTAAATCACTTATAACTGGAAAGTCACTTAGTCACTTCATTAAGTTCCCTGCAGTCTCTTTATATGCTTTTATATACAACAGAGAGAATCAGAATACTATGATTTTAAGCAGTTAAAATGAAGCCACTAGCAACTGAAATTATTATTTATTTAATGAAACATCATCTATAAATCAAATAATTACATTATTAAGAATAAAAAATGTTGACTGCAGACAGGTCTCAAAGTCACAATAAGCTGTAATCATAAAAACATAACAACCTAACATTGTGCACTTTGCATGTCGGCAAGTGAAAAATGCTTATATATGAAAACTAGTCATGTACGGCAAACTGTAATGTTGATGGATTTGTATTGACTATATCAGCAGTTAGCCTGTTAACTGTCAACTTTGAAAAACCAGATCATTAGTTCTGGATTGGCATGCCAGCTTCATGCTTGTGCACTGACTCATTCGGGACTGGTTATAAAATGACAATCCTGTCACAGACTGTTCATGAATAAAAGGAAAACCCAAAGCAAGCGAGAGCCTCTGCATAGCTCAACATGATTTATAAATGCAGCAATCATCAGGATTCTGCAACCTCTGGAGGCTATATATTGAGTTGCTGATTTACAGTTGTTCATTTCTATTATTTACAATCCTTACTACATTTAATTATTTGGTGAAACATACATTCTTAGCTACACTCATTGCATCTATGGGCTGACTAAAAAATGCATGTATAAAAGTGCAGTAGCACATGGCAACCAATTAGGATATGTCTTCATCAGTGGTTGACTTTATCAAATGCATATCTGGTCTCTCTGGGTTTCTGCACTTTGCAAACTACCATTCACTTTGCACTACTTTAGTTTTAAAAAGGCTAACATGGCCATTTTGTTGTTAATTAGAATGATTTGACCTTGGGATCATATGTGTTTTCATCAAAAAAAAAAAAAACTCTAGAACGCACTTTTTATATCTAAATTGCATGCTCAGCAAAATCCTACTGTTATTTCACAATTCTCACTTGCTGTTTTAAAGTCCACATGGACAGGGTACCATTGAGAAACAGCATTCTATTGTGCTTCTCTCTTTCATATATTAAATGGATGAACAGTGTGATTTAAAAAAATTGCTTTTGTAGTGAAAAGTCGTCAAAATCTCAACAAAGCAGGCTGTTCATTTTGTAAGCAATTTTCCCTTAGGTTAGTGAATGTGGTGAAAACGCCTTGAAAAGAATACCCAATTATGTGCAAGGAAAATTTAAAAAAAACAATATTTTTGCTTATGCATGATTAGACGGTGGAAGTCAGCAGAGCTTCACCTCATTCACTCAAGGAAAATTCCCTGAGAAAAGAACTGTATTGTAAAGTCAACAATTTATTTATCTTTAGTAAATCAACCAGAGATGCTTAGGTGAAGTTTTATTTTCTTTCCAATAGATTTTTAATAAGTTTGTGAAAGTTCCAAAAACAGAAAAAGACAATCAGATTTATCAAGCTATGCAATGCGTACAGAATATTTGATGTTATATCAACATTAGCGGATAAAGTACAACAATAAGGGAGAGCAAAGAGATATAGGTGCCAATTGTATACATTAAGCTCAGCAATATTTTGCAGTTGATAATATAATTTAGTGGATTACCATTTATGAAAAAAAAATGAGAATTAAACATTTTAAACATAAGCAGTTACAACACTAGCTGATGAGTTGTAGAATACCAGCTAAACCAAGTGGACTAAGTTACGTCTGCTTGATGGAATTTGACGATACTGGAGGCTAACATTCGCTTGAATGTGACATGTGTATGTACTATGGAATTAACTGCATCTGTGCTAGGTATGGCTTGTGAAAGCCAGTTTCGTGTTATAGCCAGTCTAATTGCTAATAAAAGTTGGGTGATCACTCTTTGAGATTGGCGTAGGTAGTCAACAATACCAATATTGAGTAAAGCTAGTTCAGATGTAAGACTGCAAGGTGAAGTGGCGACTGCACCATATTAATTGGGACACCTCAAGCTAAAAGTTGCTGAGTTCGGGGCATCAATTTGATCCCAATTTGCCGCAGCCTGGCCAACATGTAGGCATTGCAGATGGATCTATTTTATGTACTTGGGTTGGGGTGACATACCATCTAAGGTTGATTTTATGGGATAACTTCCAAAAGTTTGTGGAAGGAGTAGATTTATAGGTAGATTCGATTGCTTCTAACCATTGACTCTCTGTAAACAATTTTCCTAATTCGGGTTCCATTTGAGCAGTGGAGGGGCTTTGTGAAATGTACCCTTATCTTGGAGAAGGTTGTAAAAAAGTGAAATACCTTTATGCATTTTTTTATCTGTTAAGGTGAAATTTTATTTTAACGTTTATACGGAGTATATTCATTTATTTTGGAGTGAAGGTGAATTTAGGGTATTAATTATGTTTAGTGTTCTTTGTGTTTTCTTTTTTCCATTTTTTTGTGAGTGATCCTTATTTCTGTACTCTGGCTTTATTTACTTTTTTATTTCATCTTCTTGCATTCTGTTAAAAGTCAAACAAGTCAAACAATTCAAAGATAATTAACAGTAGCTTCTGTGACCTACAGGAGCCATTTACAGTCCATTGCCCCCTTAAAAACTGCCTTCATTTCGCCTTACCCATTGACCAAAATATCACTGGAATCCTTGATTTTCAACTAAATTTCAGGGAAATGAAAACCCTTAATTTCATTCAGTACCAGCACCAACAGGAAATATTTTGTACTATAGATACTAGGATTCCAACAGTTGATGAGGCACATTATGAATATACCATAATGTCTACATATCTGGAGAATTGAAAGGTTAATTTTAAGATTGAAATTGCAGCTCACAACATTTACAAAGGTAAAGAGTATTTCCAATTGGAAGATAATTTAAATCAACAGAAAAACATTGCTGATTGTCGCGTGTCAACACATAGGACTGTAGTCCACAATAGCACACATCCTAGGGTGACAATGCTGCTCGTTCATAGACACAGCATTGTCACCCTAGGGCAGGAAGTCCTTTTCTGGCAGGATTAAGAGGAATAAATTAAAGCAGCTGTAAACCCCTGAAATTAAAAATGAACAAAGCATATCCTTCTATAGTGTGTACTTTATAGCACTTAGTATGGTTCCAGTCTGCTCTCTCCTTTCTCATGTTATCTACATCGACAGTTTTTCCCGACACAAGGCAATCCTGGGAGACGGCCCCAAGCCACCTCCAGCACACATCAGGTGATGCATGTATCCCTATAAGTCAATCCCTATGTAACAAGTGGTGTATCCATTCCTCCACGTAGGTGTCAGATTACATTCAGCTCTCTGTTCTATACTGTGCAGTATGTGACATCAGATACCTGCCTCCTGCAAGCTGAGAAATACCCTTTGATCTGTGTACTCTGAACAGCCATGAAGAAAATAGGGCTGGTGATAAACATAGCTTACGCAGGATGATTTTCTTCATCTCTGTGTATAACCTGAGGCTAGTCACTTCACTAGACTTATGTAAGGGTTTATTATCACTTTAAGGAGACTAATGCATTCAAAGAAAAAAAATATTTCACCTGTGAAGGAGGGTAAGCTACCACTTTGGATTTAATAACCTATTATTTAGCTCACAAGCGTCTACCAAAAACTCAAATAAGAGTTTTGGATGGGCTAAACCTTTAAAGTATAAAGTAAACAAATGAAAAGTAAACCAAACGCATAACATTCACTGGGTGATCCTTTTTTAATAAAAGTTTAATGACACTTTAAGGATCCATGCACACAAATAATTTATCTGTGATTCATCCTGCAGTTTTCTTTGTTTGCCCAAGACCTGGATTTATTGTGGACTGTAGGGATAATTGCAGATCACAGTGTTATATCTTGCAGACTTCAAACACAAATAAACCCAAGCGGCAGAAAAGAGCAGCCGCAGGTGAACTGCAGGTAAACACTGGATGTGTATGGAGCTTTGCTTACGAGTTTTATAAATACCTAATTTATACACAGCAACCTATCTTTTATGTTTAGTGGGTCTTTAAGAACAGGCACTTTTAAAACAGATGACTCAGCATTTATTAAATTGTTTCACAAAATAATAGCCTTTGAGTAAATTAGATGAGACACATTAGTAGGCAGAATAAAATAAGCCAACAGGGGCTCTAGTTTAATGATTAAAAACAGAAAAGTCAGAATTGCCTACTGATGAACTGCAATTTGCTTTCACAGACTAATGCATATAGATATCTCTACAAATACACTATTCACAAATGTTTTTTGCATGATCATCTTTCATGCACCAAATACCTCATATCTTCTAAGTAAGGTCCATATTATATTAACATACTGCAGCATTCCAAATGAAACTTTTTGAACAAAAAATTATATAATAAAAATACAGCAATGTATACGACAAGGTCAAATATACAAGTGGGTTTAGGAAGTTCTATCCATTTCCCATCTGGTGTTTCATTAAAATAAAGCTAGACGAGTCCAGATCTTACACATACAAGGAGAGATGTGCCCTTTGATAATGGAGGTAGTTGCACAGTGCAGCCCTAAAGATTAGTAGGAGTTTCTTTTACAGAGATTTAACATTTTAATGTCATTGGTGACTCAATAATGTATAATAATATTAAACAGGCAAGTATCCAATTAACAAAGAACTCATATTGTACACAAGATCCTCTTAGGTTTTATGGTTTGAAGTAAAGCATTTAGAAAGGCCGATAATAGCGCAAGTAAGGAGATTCTTAGCTTCCACTTTGAACATTTCATAGTTACCTTGAATGTTTTATAATAAAATGGGCGTCATGAAAGAACAAATTATTTTAATCCTGAAATAAAATTACAGTAGTGAAAGTCTACATGTGCAGCGTTCTTTAGTTATGGAGTGAAAATAGCAATAAATAGATTCAAATTGAAGTTTCCCATGATGACCAATCAACAATCACATCTTAAACTTTGTATAAACCCAAACACCCAAACTTCATGTAAAAGTATTTTTTAGAATTGATTCTAATATTTTTAAAGCAACAGATTTCAATATATAATAGTAATCCTGCCATAAGGGTCCCTGTTCAGCTACCTGTTATAGTGTGTCAGTTCTGTATCCCTTTCTCATTATCACCTATTCAATGCAATCTATAAGCTGCCAGTCCAAACACATTATGTATGCATTGTTCACATGTCCTATAGAGTCTATGCATGTAGACAAAATGTGACTTCAAAAGGGCTGCAGGAAACCAACAGCGTGGAAATGGAACCAAGGATGGGGCACTATATAGCACAGTGTTATATAGCAAATTAATATCAGTCAGCTAGGGTTTATATCTACTACAAATAATCTGCTTTCTGTGCATTAATTTGTAACACACACTTTTTAGATTACCAGAGCCTTTTTCATTGATTTGCTGTAAAAGTCTAGTACTGTACTTAAACTGGTTCTAAAGGCTGAAGGTTTTTTACCTTAATGCATTCTTTGTAATAGAGTACAAAACCTACCTACCACACTTACCTGAGCCCGATCTCGATGGACCGATGTGCACAAGAGCAGCGGCTGTCTCATCTCTCTCACTCCTCATTGGCTCAGAGACAGCACAGGGAGCCAATGTCAACCACAGGCATTGAGGGGGGAGCGGCGCAGGGTCAAGTTGTGCTCTTTGTGTCAATGCACACACAAAGCCAGCTCAGGAGCGAGGTCGTACGAGTGACCCTATAACAGGCGGCTTGCCATGATAGGCACTTGGCAGGGGAAGGAGCACCAGCAGGGGAACCCAGAAAAGGAGGATCAGGGCTGTTCTGTGCAAAACCATTGCACAGAGCAGGTAAGTATAACATGTTTGTTAATTTAAAAATTCAAGGGTATGCAATCACTTTAACTGCTGCCCTCACCAACACTACATGCCTTCTTTTTTTATACTCCCATTGCTGCTTTGTTCTGATGCTAGGAGAGAAAGCTCTATGTAGGCTCCAGGTCATGACTAGGACTCCTGATGACTCCCCTCCAGTGCTGGGAACCTTACCACACAATCACTAAGCACCAAAGCTGTCAAGTGGCAGGAATTGCAATGAGTCACATGCTTCCCATAACCTGCAATTATTATTTTTCTTCTTTTAATTCCAAATGGAGCAAAGAGAGAGTGAGCATAAGTAGCTGGTGAGGCAATTAAGTAAACCTGTTTTCTAACCTTGTACTGGTATAGCACAGGTTCACTTTAAGGTAGAACTATACTGTTAAGTAATGTAAACGAAAAGTTGGAAAACGCAAACTGGTAACTGTTAACAAATAAAAATAGAATGCAAAGATGCCTGAGAAGTTTATTTTTTGAAAACATAACAGACATTTGGTGCCATCAGATGTCATATTCTGTATTCCTACTAGATTTGAATATCCGACAGACATCCTTATAACTGGCTGGCTCCCCAGTGAAGTGATTCTCCCTTTATGACAGGTTCACATAAAGCGGAGGTTCGCCGCCCACCACCGCCCCTTTAAAAATGAAAAGTCAGCAACTACACATACAGTAGCTGCTGACTTTTAACATTAGGACACTTACCTGTCCTGGAGTCCAGCGATGTTGGCACCGCCACCGATCAGCTGGTTGAGTGCTGCTGCCACCATTGAGGGTAAGGGAACTCAGCAGTGGAGCCTTTCGGCTTCATTCTGGGCCCCTACTGCGCATATGCAAGCGACCGCTGCACTTTCTCACTGGCCGGCGGAGGAGGAGGAGGGAGCCAGGCTGCTGACACCAGCAGCCGTGGCCATGACTCAGGCTTTCAGATGTGGTGGAAAAGGACACCTGTCAAAGATATAGTGGACCCCTGTGAATGATCCAGGCATACCAGACTGCAAGAGGACCGTCTACCCCCACAAGGCTCCGGAGGTACCGAGGATTGTGTGACATCTTCCCCTCCTTGTCCTGATGTCCGGATCCTTTGTATATATTTAGGCTTGAATATATTCTACTTCTGGTAAGCCTTTTGTCTAGAAGGGGATGGATTACACCGTGGGAGTTCATCACCCTCTTCCACCATTTTTTCACTTTGTTCATTTTTGCACCAGAACAAGGGCACCATGATGAACTGTTGACAGATCCATTGCACATTGGGACATTGGCATTCTTGTTCTGCACCTCCCAACCCCGTGGTTTCACCCTTCTTCCCCACTGTTATGTACTTTTAGAGGACCCCTTGAGTGGTTCCCCTTTTCTTCACCCCATACAGCAGCACTTAATTGTGACTGATTGTTTGTGCACCTTTTGCAAGATAAAGTTGCCTACAGTGAAGGTTATTTGTTTCTCACTTTATATGTACTCAATTTATCACTGCTTCACAATCTGTGTTTGATGTTGTATACATTATACACGGTTTGCACTTTACTATTATTATTTTTATATGCTGAACCATGTGGTTGATACTGCATCTATGCATATGGTTGTAGACACATCGATATTCATCATATTTAGGTTTAGCGCCATACCCTCCTGTTTAAAAATACTTAATCAATGATAAGTTTGGTCATAGTGTGGCAGCTCACCTCCCCCCTTTTTTTCCCCATTTTTTTACCTAGCGTGGTACCCCTCTTTATCTTTGTCTAACATATTAAACTGTGTTTGCTATGACAGGTAAAAAATCTGGAAAGGATAATGTCAGAAAGGGATAAACACAAATACTGAGAGAACAATATAGTAAAAAAACACTTAAAAGATAATCTATGATTATCTATGCACTACACCAAGTGAAACTGTGACAGACTTCCAGATAAAAACAGGGGTAGCAGTTGGACTGGGCATGTTTAGGGAAAACAGCTCTGTGGAATATATTGAGGGGAGCTGTAAAGGTCCATGCATGCAATAGTTCATAAAATAGTTCATAAAAAGGCAAAGTTTATAAGTGCTGCAAGGCTTGGACACTGGAGGCTGCTTTCTAAAGACTCTGCAGGTATAGAAGAAAAAAGAGAAGCGCCACCCTAGTACAGCATAAAACAGAATCTATTACAGGACTAAAAACACTCACACAATCCAAGATAATATGCGCGTGCATGGTGTGTCGAATGGATGCTGCCACTTGCTTGATCCTGCCGGGGCTGCCTGTGGTCCAAAAACGCTGGAGGAATTAGGGCATGGACGCCCTGTGTCACCAGGAAATCCACTCTGACCAGCATGGAATGCAGGACAGACATAACGTCAACGGGTGGAGCAGAGAAGTCTGTGGGATTGCTAGGCCATGCGTCTGGAGCTATCTTCTCCTTCTAGGGGCCTTTTTTCTTCTGTGTTTACCATGCTTCAGTTTATGAATGAACAGGAAGTCACTCAGCACAAAGCCCTTCCCATTCACTCACTGCCCAGTGCAGCTAGTGCTGCAGAGAAAGGGACTGGGTAATCTCTGTCCTCAGTCCCTTTCTCTGTCTCAAAAGTGAGACATCAGGGGTCTGTTTAGACCTCTGACAATTCATCAAACGCCCCCAACGTGGCTCCTAAAATAATAGTAAACAAATAAGAAAAAATTATATTGCAAAAAATAATGAAAAAGTAAAATTGTAAAAATAATAAAAAAATAAAAAAAACTACTGACACCACTGACTGACTGTCCACTGCCCTACTGATAACATCCACTGCTCTACTGACACACTCCTCTGCTCTATTGACACCAGCCTCTGATCTACTGACACCATCCACAGCTCTACTGACTGACACCATCCACTGTCCTACTGCCACCAACCTCTGCTCTACTGACACATCCACTACTTTACTGACACCATCAACTGCTGCACCGACATTGTCCACTGTCCTGAAACTGCCCATGTTTTAATACTATTTAAAATGTTTGTTTACATTTATTTATAAGAGTGTGTTTGTATGTACAGTACTATATATATATATATATATATATATATATATATATACACACAACTTGCATGTGCGTTTGAGCTCTGGGGCGTTCTTTTATTTATCCAGGAAATATAGAGCATGAAGGTGGAAACACTGTTGGATTTTCTAGCAATAGAACATAAACTTTATATTTTATATACTTTATAGAAAATGTATCTGCACTGTATTCACTATAATTTTGGATATATATTTGCACTAATACAATTTATGTCAGTACAGTTTAAATGAATATTTACACTGTACAGTTGTGTGTTTTGCATATAATTTAGTTGAAAACACTGGGTTTTCATTTTTATTAGTTTAAGGGAGATTTTCATATACAGTGTCACCAGCAGCTGGGGTGTATAGATTATTAGTGTTTTGCTAAGCACAGACGATTTTGTAGACTGATTCCCTGTCCTAACACCAAGGCTATGAGTCCAGACTGTAAAAGACATTAACCGGTTTTGATCAAGCAAAGCCACTTTTCCTCATATTTCTTCTCCCTTAGAAATGGGGGAAGCAGTGGTGAATCAGCTGATCTGACTGCTCCAGATGGCAAGTAAGTGTTTAGGTACTGCTTTTAAAATGTTACCAAACCCAGTTCCACAGTGAGTATAACAAGCTTTCTATTCTGCATATACAGACAGATTTTACTGTTGTGGATTTAGTAACACTTTAATCACAGAAGGCCGCGTGTGTGTTGGGGGGGGGGGGGGTCAGGGAGACCTAAAGTCATTTTACTTTGCTCTGAGCTACAAAGGCAACCATGTAAACCATGTTAGACCTTATGTGTATTCACTGTCATTATCATGTAATATGGTTTGACTTTATAATACTAATTTTTGACCTTAAAACATATATGAATTCTGTACAAAAGTCCAGACCTTTCACTGTCTGCTTATTTCTGTATACTGATTTGCACGGTTGCTTATGTGAACTACTTTAACAGTTTCTGTTGTACTTGTCATTTTGTGTCATTGCGCATTTTATGTTACTTTCAACAGATTGAAGATTCATCTAGACAAGCAATGTTTGCTTTATGCCCAGATTTTATATCCCTGTAAAAACCTCATGCATCTGTTTGACAATGTCTGCTCACAAACTATTCAGGATTGTGCTTGGTTTTGAGAATTATGAGAGAATGAAAACAAAGCTCATTCACCAAAAACATACATTTTCATAAGAATTAAACCTTTTGAAATGCGTACTTCATAAAAGGGAGAATTTAATACTATAATATTGAGGTAACGCCTAATAAAAGGATATGTTTATGGAAGCTAATATAAAACGTGCATACTTTTCTTCAGCAGTTTCCACTACTTTTTATATTTAATATTCAATAAACTTCAAAACTATAAAAGAAACATAGTTTAAGTTAAAGATAATTAATGTATCAGAGCTGTGAAATTGGTCTTTTCTCAAAGAAACATTCAATACATGTTATCTCATAGTAGCATGTGTCTGTTTTTTCTTTTTTTCTAGTGATTTAAATTCCATGAGAAACATCTTAAGTACACTCAGAAAAATGCCCTCCCCAAATCTACTTAATTTAAATTTCCTCAACACTGTCATTTACATGTGTAAATAAACATTAAATTAAATTCATCTTTTTATGGAAAAGATGCCACAACAATCTTTTGCACTGTACTTTGTTGAATATGTTCAATTAAATTATTTAGGCTGCCTTACACATTTCTTGTTTTGCAGCAATATGCATAATGCTATGAAGGAAGAGGGGAGTAAGGAAGGTAGATGATGTAAATGATGTCTGTGGCTTTTCCAGTGATGAAGTCTTTAGCTTACCTTAGAAGTGTCATGGTTATAGGTAGGTAAACCAAGTGAGGGGACAAGGTTCCCTGGCACCCAAGGTTAGGAGCTGTGACCCTCTATCTACCGAGCTCTTTAGGGACATTACAAAAATGAATGCAAATGTAAAATGTTTATAAACAGAAAAGAAAAAAAGCTAAGGAAAGGAAATTATTAATAATAATTCATGTTAACTAAGAATTTAACTGTACATTTTAAGGTTAAAAAACAAACTATGGTTAAAATGGAACTGAAGTCAACATATAATCACCTCCGTAGAATGCACCCTGTGCATAAATGCCGGTGAACAGATGATAAAGTGCTTCAGTGCCACTCCACCTCCACCAGTAACATTAGCAGCTCACCTCAATTACCTGGCTCTTATGACAGGAGCCAAATAGCGCATATCGTCCCATACATGGACAGGCAATAGCTGGTTTTACAGGGATAGAAGAGGAGACTGATTCATTCAATTAATGCTCCAGAGATATCAGAGACATCTCAAGACTCTGATAGTTCGGAGAAGGAGGAATCCAGTGAAAGGTTTGTGAACCAGTCCTTAGATGTGGTGCTAAATTAGATTTAATTGTTCAGGCTAAGATCGGGTTCAGCAAATAAAGCAGCATCTGTCACTTCCTGTGAGCTTTTATCACTAAAGCCTTGTACATAGAGTTGCCACCTCATCCCTTTAAACCCGAACACATATATGTCATAAGAGCCAGGTAATTGAGGTGAGCTGCTAATGTTACTGGTGGTGGTGGAGTTGCACTGAAGCACTTTATCATCTGTTCACAGGCATTTATGCACAGGGTGCTTTCTACTAAGGACTTCTTCTATATCAGCGCTGCACTTTTTTCTGATTGGACATTCTGGTTATAGGATTTGAATAGATTGCCTATAGTGTTCAGCTGCTTACTTTACATGCGACCGCGCTGATTGATTTTTACTATTGATATAATCACCTCCATTTCAGCAATGAGGCCATTAGATCTTTTGCCAGGCACTAACATCTTCTTGGTGCCAGTCTTCAGCCATCTAGATTGGCTAGCAGGCACTGTGCCGAGAATGTACACTGATTTGCAAACAGGTAGATAAGTTTGTTTCATTGCAGAAGAGACATAGCATGTCTATTCTACAACAAAATGCTGTCTGCTCCCATTTTTTTTCAATGAAGGTTTAGCTTCACTATAACTACAAATGTTATTCCCTTTTATGTTTAAGTACATTTTGTTGAACAGCATTAAATCAATTTTACAAACTTTTGTTCAGTTTGATATTTAGACAATTTATAGTAGCAAAAAAAGTGTAAAATATAAATGTTAATGGCAAAGCACAATATGGATATAGCATGGCAAACCTCAATGTGAGGTGCAGGCTCTGGAGCCATGCAGTGTCATCTACAGAGTGAGTAGCAGAGGTAGAATAATTCAATTTTTTTGGCCACAGTAGCTCTATGGGTTCAAAACCCTGTCCCAAACAGAAAACAAAATATTACAGCGCACACATGATACATACTCCTGCCAGGCTGTTTAAAAGCATCTAAACGTATATAGCAAAAAATGCAAAAATACGGGGGTTTGGTCACACTGAATGGCCATGAAGTGCTTAAGCCCACTGACTGCTGCAAAGTACCCCGTTACCAGTGGGTACCTACACTAACCTTAGAGTGAATGCTCCTATCTCTTAAACCATAGAAGCCAACGCCTCTCTTTATGGGAGACCAGAGGACACATCCCATGGATCAGGTGGACACTGATTGGGGGTAATTAAAAGACAAACCCTGTCCCAAAACTTGGGTATCTCGATGACACCGGTTTTTTTAACTTAATAAGATGGAGACGATGAGTGAGACATCTACTGTGACGTAC
>BLSH010267737.1:5469-16084 GCA_018402905.1 Glandirana rugosa
ACGGTCCCAATCACAAACCCAGTTCGTTCCCAGTTTCCAGCTACAACCTCACGCGTACGCGCCCCGTACTACCTCCTGCGTAGGAGTATCACGAGGCTCAGGGGAGCCGGTTGTCCTGGCCTCTTTCGGAGGTCGCCTCGAGCCAAACGGGCTGGCTCCACCCGTTGTAGGGATATGTATGGGTCCCTCGGGCCCCTGTGCTGCCTCCCCTTTTGAAAACTGGCGTTTCGTGTGCTCGCCGGGCTGGGCCTTTAGCTCCGGCGCCGAAGCCGGATCGTAAGTGCACCTTCAGACCGCCAATTAGGGCCCCCGGGGTCCCGATTCTTCTGCTCGCTCGTCATGGATATAACCGACCATATCGGAGGCTGACTTAATCGGTCGGGCAAACCGAGCTCCGCTGGAGGCTTTCTCCGGTCCTGTTGGCCGAGGGGACTCGGAGCACTATGAGGATGCGTCCTCCATCATGCCCCGCGCATGCGCACTCCAACATCGACCTTTGACCCTTGCTTGACCCAAACACTAACCCTGGCACTGACCTAGATCAAACCTTGATCTAGCTATTTTTTATTATTATTATATATATATATATATATATATATATACACACACATCTTTTTTCCCTGCAAGGAAAGAGAGCTACAATGTATCTGTCCCTTCCATTCACAGAAAGAGAAACACAGGAGCAGGCTTCACAATGACTCCAGACGAAGCCACGACGGCAGGTGGCGTAACATGTAGAGGCAGAGCCTGGCGGTGGTATCCTGTAACTTACATCAGAACATCCTTTACTTGTTTTTATGCTGTTGAAATTTTAATAAAATGTGAGTAGTTTTCCAAAGGGGCGGCATGGTTTATTCATAAGTTTCTGTACATATTGCATTATGAAACTTTCTTTATTTTTCATGCTTACCTGGGAGCCATGGTTGAATTTTTAATCATTTATACTAGTGAAGTTTTCCGCACCAAGAGAGTTTATGTTGAAGTTTTCCTGCACTAAGTGTTTCTATATTGGAAGGAACTTGTTCTTAATCCCTGTGCGGTTAGCACCAGGTTATTTATCTCTCTGATGTGATCAGCATCGATATCTTAGCATCTGTGCGATTAGCACATTTTGACATTTTGAAATTGATGCGATTAGCATTTATGGTTTTATACTTTGTGCGATTAGCACTTTGATTTCATTTATTAAGTGTGGTTAGCACTCCTTGGTATATTTAAAGTGGCCTTATTCCAACAAGAGAAAGAGTTATACCATAAGCCTGATTTGACCCGAGTGGGGGTCGCCAATTAAGGTGAGAGTCCATTTCACCTGGTGGAGGGAGCATCTTGCACTTTGCTAGCTTGGTATTTGCACATTTGATAAGAAGGATCACAGAAGTTTACACTGAAGGAAGATCATCAGTGACCAAACCACTATTGGCATTAAATATACATGGATCCCCCTTTTTTTCTGGATTTATATATATATATATTTTTTTTTTTTTCTCATGAAGCATTTGTTTAATATGCACTTATATATTGGCAGCGCCTAGCACTTTTTTGACAATTATAGAGACTTTCTTTGGACTTCAATCATTTGCATGAAATATTTGTTTACCTTGCACAATACACCTGGACCACTTTTTGTCAGCACCTTTAGGGCGTCCATTCCACAACATTTTTCTACCTTTTACAATTAAGGATTCATTTCCCGATATTCACATCTTGTGCGACTTTTATTATATTATTAGTCACGTTTGTGTATTATTTATATATATACAGTATATATGTTTATTGATGTATTTATTAATTGGTAGCGCATCCACACCATTATAATTATAGGCTTCACAATGACTGATCACTGTGATAGCGAATCAGAGGCTATCACAGAGATCAGGTGACCAGGAGATCCAGGTCCTAATCGTTAGTACGGGGCCCAGGGCTCTTGGTGAGACCCCAGTCTCTGTGCTGGGAGAGCATTGTGCGGGGCACTCCCATCACAAAGACAAGGGGAGATACGTCAGCCCTCTTAGTGGTGACAGCACAGCGCTGGAGGGCTTAATTTCAAGGTGAGTACTAGCACTTTATTCAATTGCCTTACAGGTGTTTTGTTCTTTTTAAACATCTGCTTTAACAAAAGCCATGATTCATAGTTTATAAGATTAAAATAGACAGACATCTACCAGCTCAAATTATGTGTGTGTATATGTATGTGTGGTTTCAATTATCTAGCAATTCTCATAGCCATGTATGCTCTGCTTCCTTAGGAGAACAGCTAAAGGATTTTTGAAGTAGTTGACATGCTCAGCTAATACCACTTTCAACTAGAACTCTTTCCACAATCTAAGTCTAAATTTGTGTCCACGTATCCTCTTTAGGGACCTTGGATAATAATTCAAATAGGCATATCCAGCCTGATGTCTACCATTGTAGAAAATTAAAAATCTGATATTACAAAAGCTCATATCTGAGGTATGATGTCTATGTTACCATGACAAAGTCTAAATGTATTTAAATGTTAAAATGATGCAGGGTCTGTTAGATGACCAGACACAAATGTATGCTTTTAACATATGGCCTATGGTAATTTTAAAACCATGCTAATTTTTTATGCAACACAATTTCCATCCTTTCAAAACTGAAACAAAAATATCATTACGGGTTTGTTAGGTTTTCATGCATTTTAGTCTATATCATACACAGATCACTGTACAACGTACATGTTATATATACATTATATTAGACCAAAATCTTATACATTCTCCTTTTACACTAACCCCCTCTCAAAGATCATGACATGTAAATCATCTACATCAGCATCAGGGAAAAGCAACATCTCATTTTAAGATAAGTGTATTATCACTAACATTTTAGTTTGACTAGGGAATCTTCACACAGGGATGATTGAAAAATCATATGTCAAGTAAATGAAAACTATACAGCTATCAAAATGATACAACTTGTCAAACAGTCTCCTCAACTGACACTTTTTAAGCGTTAATACTGTCTATATTAGCTGTCTTTCTGACAGTAAATTGCAGGGTGCTCAGATGAAGAGTATTAAGACTTCATACTTCTTCTAACAGTTCTAAACAAACTTCTTTAGAGCTTGTGAGGTTAAACACTGGCTTGTTAGATGTCTAACTGCTTGTCTAGTCAGTAGAGGACAGAATCTTGGCAGATCCTACCTCCTTTGAGCTGATGTGTAACAACTGAGAAGGTTAAAGAAACTGTGTAAAAGGTAAAGTATAATTTATTTCAGGACAACTCTAGAGCTTAGATGTTGGCTGATATTAAATATCCAAAGAGATTTTTAATGTGAATGCTAGCTCTCATAACACTTTTAATAAGCGATATGTTCAAAAGTTTCAGCTATAAATTTAGAATGTAAAAGCCTTTTGTATTGCACAGGAAAGTTACCTGTAGTGCTTTTAAGTCATTTTTGAATTACATTTGTTCTATTTGTTCCTAATATTGACGAACTACACGAAGGATATTTCTGGTTTATTGTCTGAAGTGGTTAAATGATAAAAATTGGGTAATGGGTATAGATTTTTACTAGAATCCAGTCTAAAGAAGAGCTTTTTTTGTTTGTTTTTTTTCTTTTGGTTTTGATAGAGTAGGGGAGGGTTTCAAGCATTCTTTAAATTATTTGTTGTTTGAGCCTAGCTGGTAAGATCTCCTCACACTTTCAGTTCTACTGTCAGTCAATATGAAATTCCTCTCGACAGGAACTAACATTGAAACAAGAACTTACAAAAATTGTCTTCTCCCAATGTATCTGAAACAAAAATATATCTGGATTTGCACAATCTTTTAATTCAACTGAGCTAACATAATTATCACACTTTTACAAAAAAAAAAAAAAACAGACATGTGAATGACTGCTATATTATTTCATATCTCTCTAGTCCCTAACTAATATTAACCACTGATGACTGCAATTATTAGTTTAATGTTCTCAGTAAGAGTGTCTCATACTGCAGTTGTGAACTAACAGCTTGCAGCTTTTCACATTTTTAGTTCAGAGTCTGTGCTGTCACTGACAGCCACAGGTCTCAAAAAAATCATTAGAAACCAATCAGCAAGATTGCTGATCACGTGATTACCATGACAGTGAATTTTAGTGTTTAAACACAAACCATTCCATCCTGCAGGTGGCAATTTTTCTGTGCGATTTTACTTTGCACAGAAAAAGAAGTACAATGTTATGGATTTTAATTAGATGAGACAATTAAAATGCAAAATGCTAATCAATTTAAATTTGATTAAAAACTGTAAAATAACCAAACTGCATTTTTGCCAGTTGTCATGTTATTAAAGATATGCTTAGCAGAAACGTGAGATCTCCATTTTCCTTTCTGGCAGAACAGCGGTCTGCCTTGGTTACATAGGCAGACCGCTGTTCTGCCTCTCCATGAACTATCACCGGGTTGGCTCCTGCTGTGTCCAATCACAGCAGGAGCGGGGTTCCAGTGGCGCGAGAGCACGCCCAAGAGCTGAAGACAAGAATCATGTACAGGTACATGATTTTGCGCTGAAGGGCCACCCTGCCGCAATAAATGTACGTGGGGCAGTCCTTAAGCGGTTAATTTAAAAAGTGTACAAAATAATACTTTAAAATGTAAAAGGACTTAGGTAGAGAAATTTGTTACAAAATGATTCTGGCAGTAACCAAAGCTGCTGAATTTGGTCTGATAATCTAAACTACAATGGTCTCAAGAAGGGGTTAAGAGGCTGTAATCTAAATATTGCTATACAAAGATTGGACCATCCAACTCAATTTAGGCTTGATCTTTAATAAAGATGACTACATTTTTGGAGGCAGGCTTCACCTACACCCAGCCCACTAACCCCACTATAGTCCTACTTAAAACACTATGGACATATGTTAAACGACTTCTTAGGGTCAGAGGGCACGGCACATATACACCCATTTGAAGGAATATTAACTATAGAGAATTATAAAAGTTGCGATAATTCAGGGATTGGAAGACAGCTGGAATACTATACATCCCCCAATTATATAAGGGAAAAATCTTGAAATCTTTCTCTGAGCTTCACCAAGAATTCGGGTTGCCTAGAACACATTTTTACAAGCACCTGCAGCGGCGGTATGCTTTGCAAGCACAAGATGATAAAAGGGCCTTGACCCCATCTGAGCACCCATTGATGCAGAATGTACAGTATTATTAACCTCAGAAAAAAGGGAATGATATCTAGAGGATATTCTATTCTGCTTAACTCCACTCATAACCCAGCAAAACTCAAAAGTCGTAAGGGCTGGGAGAAAGATCTAGGACTAATAGATGGGGATACTTGGGCACAATGCCTATCGGCCGCTCCTTTGGTCTCTGCTTCGGCATCACAGAAATTGTCACATCTTTATATGCTGCATAGGGCATATAGAACACCAAATCAGCTATGTAAAGGGGGGAGCAGGGACACTCCTCTGTGCCCCAAATGTGAAAGAGATAATGGAGATTTATTGCATATGTTGTGGAAGTGCCCAAAATTGTTTTGATACTGATACTGATTGATCTATCCAGTGAGCCAGTTGTGTAATTACTGGGAGCACTAGATCATACTGCAGTGTTAAGACTGCTCTATGTTGTCCATAAGTTAATAGCAAAGTTTTTGATGTCCCCGAGAACCCCTACTAAAAAACAATGAATTACTCAAGTAAATACTATGTTAATCAGAGAAAAACTTACATAACAACACAGGAATGTACCTAATACATTTTTTAAACTATGGCAACCATGGCTGGATGTCCCAGGCCTCGCTCCACAACAATTGATTAAAGATAGGCTACTACAGGGGTAAATAAATTAGAATAGGTTTATTACAGGTTTAAATTATAAAGATGCAATGTCGACAGGGTGCATAGTAAAAATAGAAACAATGAAACACAAAAAGCAGAGGTGATTATAGAGATGAGTTCCATCTAGGAATGAAGGTTGAAACAGTGTACTGACCTACTCTTTTCTTTAGTTTTTTCCTTTTCTCTTTTTCTCTGTATAAATCCATTCTTATCTCTATTGGAGAGTTGTATAATTTTCTAATGCCTTCTAAATCGTTCTCCGATACAGAACTGTTCTATTGTATGGGTTAAGATATATGTTCTGATCGATTGTTACAGCTTGTACCTTTACATGCAATAGATGACAGTCTGATTATATACTGTAATTGTAGATTTTTTCTGAATATGATTGTAATATACTTTTCTTTCAATAAACTTTTTCTTTTTCTGATCAAAAAAAAAAAAAAAAAGATGACTACACACATATGATTAAATCTGTTTGTGTCAGTCATTCATCATTCACACTTCCAGATCTTCTGGATAGCAAAACAAAACATGTAATAAGTGAACATATTTACCAATGTGGCTATTCAGCAAATATTTTTTATGTACCTAATACAAGTGCTTTATCGTTTGTGAGTAGATATATTCAAACCTTCTGCTGAATGCAGCAAAGAGCCAGTAATGGTCCACCTAGTACTTGCGGTAAATATGGGATTCCCTGTGCAAGCTAATGGAAGCATAGGCATGTTAAATTGAAACTGTAAGTCCACTGCTCTTACCATCCCAGATAGCAAGCAATTGAGATGCAAGTTTGAAAATGACTTGCTAAGCTATTGCTAGACTTGCCAGACTTCACAAAATTGTTGCACAATTGCAGAAAGTCCACATTGCATGACTCCAGATCAACTTTCTTTGCAACATTCTGCAAGCCTACTGCAAGTTCTGGTTCAGTTATGTTATGCAAATGTCATCCCACCACAAGGGTCAATGTAGCTGAATTTGGAAAAGTGTCAACTAAAACTTGTGCTTCAAGTGCCCTCAAGTGCACAACTTGCCAGTGAAATGTGCAGCAAGTTAACAAGACTTACAATTCAACACTGCCACAAATTTGTGGCAAACACTGCCACAAATTTGTGGCAAGTTGTCCTTGCTATCTGGGATGGAACTAGCACGCAGGTTGCAATTCCAGCGGCAGCTTCCCACATACTGATATTTAGCTTATGTTAGATTCCCTTTTTAAAAATGACTATAAGGCCTCATACACACACGCATTTTTTTAGGCCATGTTTTTTAGCGTTTTTTGCAGCTCTCCTTGTTATTCGATGGCCCCATAAAAACGCCAACGTTTTTGAGCTGTAGATGGCATTGGCGTTAGTGAGCTGAAAGTAGAACCCACAGCCATCGCGTTCTGAGGCTGTAACGTTTTAGCGTTTTTGACGCCAAGCCGGCAAAACGCTCACTAACACTCACTAACCCACATTAACGCCTTACCGGCGTTAACCGGCATTTTTGACACCGGCGTTTTCAATTAATAAATAGCAGAGGAATGTTTTTTTTTAAAAAAAAATGCCTGTTGCTGTCAACGCTCACTAATGCGCATTAACACCAAAGCAAAACGCTGAAAAAAACGCTGATTTTTTCCTGACGTCGGGCCCAACGTTTTGCTTATTTATTTAATACGCCCGTGTGTACGAGGCCTCAGTGGAATCAGGACAAAAGTTGTGTGCTTTACAGTTTGCGCAATACAGTGTACTCAATGAATATAACAGTTGCTGATGTATGGAGGCCAGAAACAATATGGGTGTATAGATCGTCTTTAGATTTGCCAACACCCATGCATGTTGGTAGTTATTTCATGTTATGGCAGACTCACCTCCCTGTTTGCCCTCCTCTACCAATGCCAAATCAGAGCCATTCCTGTGATGGATTGCAGGGATTATTTGGCATACAGAGTGGCTCTACCTAGTGTCCAAACATAGCAGTATGTTACCAGAGATAACACAGTTGCGACACATACTGCATCAGCAATTGAAATAGAACCCAAACTTTTTCAAATTCAAATCAAGACAATATGTTGTCACGTTATAGCAAATAATGACAAAGCCTACATTAATAAGATTTTATAATATAAATAACATTCTCTCCCTGACCAATATATAGCAATATTGTCTGAAGACATACATTTCTGTTATATTCTAATTAGAAGTAATAAAATGCCCAATGGTTTAGAGGTTTGAAACTGATAAATGAATTTAGCTCCAGGGAAGGGTAACCTGAAGAAAATTGATCTATTACATCTTTACTTGTTTTACCAGGCCCCTTTAATTTAAGGCCAAAATTGAGTGCAATGTAGCCATGTCCACTTTTTGACATGTTATCCCCACCCAAGTGTCCCTCTTTTTCATGTTCTAAAGTTGAGAGGTACGATGTGTATATTCATCCCGCTTGTTTTTTCTACTTTGTAATTTGTGCATTGGCTACTATGTGCTTATAACACATTCCAAGCGGGATGCTATAGAAACTGTGTTTTCTCCAACAGGCCAAAAACTTTGCTAATTCTTACAATTTCTGCATTTAGTAATACTTTGGAGCCAACACAAAATTTCATATCTTTCACAAAATTTAGGAGGACTAATTTTCAAGGATTGTACTCTCATATATTGTGAAGCAAAATATAATCAGTGCAATATGTAAACAAAATACTCAGTACAACTCAATAATACTCAAATCTAGTGTCAATAGCCTACAACTAGGCTTATCAAGATTGCTAAAGATATAAAAATATTGGACACTTGTGCCAGAAGATGAAAGTGTGCATGGGGGCTGCTGCTGTATAAGTGGTTTCCAATGGTTGGGTAGATAAAAATAAATATGAAAACAGCGCTTGCCAAACCCAAACATCCTATTAATATACACGTATTATTGTTAGCTGTGATCCTCCTAGTGATATGTAATTACTGTATAAACAATTACCAATTTAAAAAATATTATTGCAAAGTGCTTCCAGTGTTCAAAAAGTGCTTTGGTGACAATTGTGTAAATTATACATAATGTGCAAAATAAAGTCTCTTTTTCTATAGAAAGTGCTTAGTGCTATGGTGCTTCTTTATAAAGTGGCTTCTGTGCATCAGCTCCGTAGGGAACCCAGGGTATGCCGCACTCACCAGAGATGATGGACCCACCTGCCTTATAGCAGAGCAAGTCAAACTAGCCTGTAGGTCTTTTAGGGGGACCTGTCCAATTGCGATATACTCTGCTGGCTCCTTCCGGTTTGGTGTAACCTCAGTCTCTGGATCTGACAACTGGTGCTTCAGAAGTTCAAAGGCTTGAGTATTTCCCTGTAGAAGACCACCAAGAAGTTTTCTACAGGGAAATACAGCAGTTTCCCCTTCTAACAGGCAGCATGACACTGATCTACTGATCCCTGTACTCGGGATCAGTTAGATCTGTTAAGCCCCTGGCAGCCCAGCCCCCACACAGCTAGAACACGCCTAGGGAACACAGTTAACCCCTACATTACCCCCTGCAGGTTAACTCCTTCCCTGCCAGTGACATTTATACAGCAATCAGTGTTTTTTCTAGATTTGAGATCACCGCCATTACTAGTAAAAAAAAAAATAGTAAAAACGCCATAAATTAACTCTTATGGTTTGTAAACGTGGCAACTTTTGCGCAAACCAATCTATATTCGAGATTGCAATTTTTTTTAACCACAAATATGTAGAAGAATACATATCGATCAAAACTGATGAATATTTTTTTTATTTTTTTTTAGACATCTATTATAGCAAAAAGTAAAAAATGTTTTTTTTTTCAAAATTGTCACTCTTTGTTTGTTTATTGCGGTGATCAGAAGTGACACAGAGGTGATCAAATACCACCAAAAGAAAACTCTATTTGTGGGGAAAAAAAGAACACCAATTTTGTTTGGGTACAACGTCACACGACCGCGCAATTGTCAGTTAAAGCGACGCAGTGCCGAATCACAAAAAGTGCTCTGGTCCTAAAGTGGGAAATCCTTCTGGGGCTGAAGTGGTTAATATCCCGAGATTAAGGCAACTAGTAAGGGCAGAAGTACATACTACTGAGCCCGGAACGTCATTTCCAGTTTCGTCAGTTCCTGTCTCGTCACTTCTGGGTTCTTCTGAGTACCGGAAGACAGGTTCTGATGATATGTCACTTCCGGTCTACGAGTGGGGCGGAAGTACATGTCTGAGACACAGAGCAGGAAGTGATGTGTAGAGACACAGGGGGTCATTTACTATATCGCGATTCTGCCTTCGCGCAAATTTTAACGCGCAGAATCGCAAATTTGCGCTAATTAGCGTGAAAATGGAATTCACTAAAGCCCTGAGGGAGAAAATAGTCACAGAATCAAATTCACTATAGCGCCCAAACAACAGTGACTGATTAAAAACCTAGTCGTGGTAGAAGCAAGGGAATTGCACATGGAAATAATGTTTAGAGCATGATAGGATCACCTAAATTGTTTTTAAAAATGTAGTATCTTGTTTAATGATGATCTGCTTTTAAATTGTTTAAAAAAGTGATGTATAACCTGAAATATCATTGAAAGTCTGAAAAGAGCCAAATTCCTCCTTTTTTTCCTGACTATTCATCAGCACAACTGAGCATGCTCAGACAAGAAAATTCCCTCATTTTAACTCCCATGCCTTTTTTAGAGGGTACAACTGTAACTTCCCTAAAGAAATCCTTTTCATGTTGAGATGAAATGTATCTTTCTCTCAAACAAATTGTCCCTGCAACAATGTTGCTATTTCATCATCTAATTTATTTTTAAAAATGTTACAATGTTCAATCTTCTCATGT
>BLSH010267737.1:16535-29519 GCA_018402905.1 Glandirana rugosa
TGTGTCGATAACGCAGTTCAGTGTAGTTTTAGTACAGTTTTTTAACGCTGTGTAGCGCCATTTCAGTACGCTGAAAGTCCAGCGTTTTCCCACTTTCGCCGGAATCGGGTCCAAGTGTAACCACGCTACGTCCTAGGTCGTACTAAAGTCATGGCCAAGGACGTAACGTGGAGAGGGTGTCCGTCAAGTGTGACGGAAGACACTTGGAGACGCCCCCAGCCATGTTATAATTACTGTGGGAGTCTAACCAAGTACCTAGCGTCACGATTGACACCTAAGGTTATCCTTAGCCTAGCGTCCTCACTCTTGTGGGTACGCTCAGAAGGCAGTGTGAACTGCCTGTGGGAGAGGTGCAATGCAGGAACCGGTACTGAAATCATGCTGGATCCTGCATCGCACCAATGTGAACCTGGGCTAAGGCCGCTTTCACCCTTTTGCGACCTGAAAGTCGCATGACTTTACCGCGATGTGTCGCAATTTTTTGACATGATTTTGATGTGACTTGACGCAATAGCTGTGTAATTCTGAGGTCTATCGACCTCAAGTTGCTTCAAAGTCAGACTACTTTGAAGCCGCACAGATATGAATGGTGCTCATTGGAAATTATCTTTTCCTGCGACTTGGGACTGCAAAGTCATATGACAAGCCGTTCCCCATGATTTTCAATGAGTACCATTCATATCTGTGCAACTTCAAGTTGCAGTGACTTCAAAGTAGTCCCTGCACTACTTTGGTCCGACTTTGATGCGACTTGAGGTCCATAGACCTCAGGATTACACAGCTATTGCTTCAAGTCACATTAAAATCACTGCAAAACATTGCGGAAATCGCTGTAAAAATGCACAAATTTCAAGTCGCACAAGTGTGAAAGAACAACCCCTGTAAAACAACCCCACACCATAATCCCCCCTCCTGATTTGGACCAGTGCACAAAGCAAGGTCCATAAAGACATGGATGAGTGAGTTTGGGGTGGAGGAACTTGACTGGCCTGTACAGAGTCCTGATACAACACCTTTGGGATGAATTAGAGCAGAGACTGAGAGCCAGGCCTTCTCATCCAACATCAGTAAAGAAAATAAAGAAAAAATAGTTGCTCTAAATCATAAAATTGAAGTGACATATAAATCAAAAACTATGTGAATAAAAATGAAAATGAAAAAGTGAATGAAAAAGTCCAGTGTCAAAAAAAAATGTTCAGTGAAATAAATGTCCAAATGTTAAATAAAACGTCCAACACCAAGCAGTACTCAAAAGTGACTCTGATTAGAGTGATCCTAAAGAAGGAGAAAGAGAACAGTCCCACACTATTCAATGTGATGGATAGTCTATGTGATGATATCCTGCTCAGATTCACCCAAAGATGATATGTGGACCAACACCGGAGGGGAGCACACCTCTAAGTTCACTCAAAGGTACTCTTACCAGAGCTATAGGACTCGTTATCACTAACAAGTCTTAGGCGCTGACAGAAATAACCCTCTGCGGGGTGTCTTTACGAGTCCAGTCCTCTCTTTCAGGTGATCAAGGAAATAAACATCAGACAGTATCTCTCCAGCCTAGATAATTGATCGTATCACTCCATATCACTCCATCATAACGGCGTCATGAAAAGGAGAAGGGTCTCATAGTGTGACTCCATAAAACATATTTATTTCGAAATTAAAATGGGTACTCACATGTGATCAGTAGTAATATCGCATTAAGAACATTAAGAACATGCCGGCAACAAAAGATAAACAAAGTGTTCCCGTTCCTGTGACTCGTGTAGGCGTGGTGACGTCAGACGTGGCTCCGCGCAATACTGTTCACTTAATGTTTTTGATCATCCAACATCAGTGCCTGACCTCACAAAAGTGCTTTGTGAAGAATGGTCAAACATTCCCATAGACACTCCTAAACCTTGTGGACAGCCTTCCCAGTTGAAGCTGTTATAGCTGCAAAGGGCAGGCCAACTCAATATTGAACCCTACAGACTAGGACTGGGATGCCATTAAAGTTCATGTGCGTGTAAAGGCAGGCGTTTTGACAATATCGTGTGGGCTAACACATTTGCACAATTGTACAATTGTAAGTGTTCTTGTTTATCAGGTGCAATCACTTTGAATTAGGCAGACGTGAAGAGACAGATTGAATGACACTGGTGGGCGTGCACTTCCATTGGGCGTGTCGGTGTGCAATACAACCTATTTTATATAATTGACTGCATTAGAGGAGCTTGGTTTGCCCTGCGAAGAGGCCGTGTTATTTGCTGTGATTTTTGGGGGGAGTAGGGCTGATATTGTGCATAATGACAAATGCCCCACTTTGGCTGTTCGTTGAAATTCTTGTGCATTTTGTCCATCAAAAGTGTGGCTTTGCTGTCAGTGTTGTGTATTGTTGCTATCTGACCATGCATTCATGGTTTGGGAGCATCTGCTGACCTTCTACTTTTTGATCTCATTGCTTAATCATGTACACAGAATGCATCTTCCAGCAGAACCGTCACCAATGTATGTGTGTGGAATGTGGGGTGGTGGGTGGTCATGTTTTGGAATATGCGTCTTTTTTGAATATTTTGTATTTTTTGTTTAAGACTGACTGACTTTTTTTTTGTAATTTGGTATAATCTTGCAGCTAAACATTTGTTGGTGGTTGGTGTCTGTTGAGAGTAGTTGTACTATGAAATGTGTAGCCTGCTAAACACTGTGAAATTAAAGCCATGTTCACTATAAGGCCTCATACACACGGGCGTATTTAAAAAAATAAACAAAACGTCGGGGCCGACGTCAAAGAAAAAAAGTCTACGTTTTTCGGCGTTATGCATTGACGTTTTTGAGTGTTAGTGAGTTTCGGCATCAATAGGCGTTTTTTTAAAAAAAATCATCCCTCTGCTATTTTTCAACCTAAAAACGTCGGCGTCAAAAAGCGCCGGAAAACGCCGGTACAATATTAGGTGGCGTTTGTTGGCATATTGTGGCGTTGGCGTCAAAAAACGTCAAAACGTTACAGCCTCAGAACGCGATGGCCATGGGTTCTACTTTCTGCTCACTAACGCCGACGCCACCTACAGCTCAGAAACGCCGACGTTTTTATGGGGCCATTGACTAACATGGAGAGCTGCAAAAAAAACGCCAGAAAACGCCGGCGTCAAAAAACGTCCGTGTGTATGAGGCCTAAGGCTTGGAAAAATTTTAGATTGTAAGCTCCTTTGAGCAGGGCCATTAGATCCCAATTGCTAAATGTTTGTCTAAATGTAAAACCTAATATACTAATGCCACTAAAAGAATTTACTTAATTGTGTTGCTGTGCAAATAAATGTAAATTCTGGAGCTATTTTTTTAAAATTTGTTTGGGGGGGAGCTGGATTTGGGGAAGTGAACCGTCTTGCTAATGACAAATTATGAGATGGTGTAATTGTGGATTAAATAAAACCTGACCTCTTCAGCACACCTGCAAGTAAATGATAAAGGATGTTTAAGTGGAGTCTTTTCTTTTAACAAGTCTGGAGAATTGCGGGTAAGTGCCGGTTCACACTGCACTGTGCAAGATTGCGTCTGATTCACAGCGCAGTATAAGTCACATGCGCTGTCCATGCGATTTCAGCCATACAGATAGGATGGCTGAATTTGCATTGCATTCAGACCGAACTTGCACAGGACCTTTTTTTTTTTTTTTTTCTCTTTTGGTCCACACCAGAATTGGATTGCATGGGTGTTCACGCCCATGCGATCAGATTAATGTCCGGACTGTTAGTTTGCACTGTGATATGTGAGTTGAAATGGGGGTGTCATTAACAATGTATTGATGCTCCCAGGAGGTCACACATGGCAGTGTGAAATGCGATGCAGGAAGCTGCAGTGGATTTGCAGGGTTCCAGCATTGCACAAGTGCGAACCGGCACTCATAATGAATTTAGCTGGTGGATAGGCAGTGTTGTTCATCTCAAACTGAGCCTTTGTCATTCACCTGCCTATTACTAAAAAAAAAAAAAAAATTGCGATTGCGATCAAATATTCGCAAGCAAGTCTGGCTTTGTCCTCTGACCCAGGAATGTCATTGTGTTCACCCAGAAGTGCCTTTGCTGGTCAGGATCTCTATATAGGTGGATATATTGAGGTTCCATTTCAGCAAAGCGGTGCTACTCATTTGATGGGTAAGTGTAGGAAATAAACTTGTGCTTACACCATGTGGGGGAGGATGCGGTAGCTATATTTGGTAGGGATGGGGTTAATTTATTTGTTCATGTGGGATCACCACACATTCCCTTCCTGCCAGGGCAGCCATCAGAAATTTTGGGGCCTCTTAAACAGCTTTAGACCTGCACCCCCCTTCTGACCACCAACATTCCCCAGGACCTTCCCACTGGGCCATTCCACCACATCCAGGGGTGTACGCATATCGCAGCCCCAGTAGGAATTATACACCCTGACACACTTACTGGGTGTAGCCTGCTAAGCATGACTCATTCAAGTGAAGTGTGCAATGCATGCTAGTGTGGGATCCATGGGGTTAAAAAAGAACAGTGCACAGGCAGCACAGCCTCACCGGATGCTTGCAATAAGACCTCAAGCCGAACCATAGGTGCTGGAGGTCCCAAACGTGGACCAGTTGTGGTCCAAGGGGCCCTCTCCATGTGACCCAAGTTTAGTATTTTTATCGCCTGTGGTTCAGGAGAAGGTTCAGGAGTTAAAGACTGCTAAACACTTTGTTGTAAGGGCCCCTTGAGACACTGAGGTCCCTTACAACAGTACTGCCTGATCCCCACTGATGCTGGCCCTGCTTAATGCCCATGCGCACACATCACTTCCTGGTTACAGGCACATTACACTTCCTGCATTTATTCTGCTGATGTACATCAGTAAGGAGTGTGTATATATATATATATATATATATATATATATATATATATATATATATATATATGAGAGAGCTGCTTATATATATATATATATATATATATATCCGAGAGGGTTACTTCTATACACTCCTTTTACACTTGACCGACTTTTCCTGAAACTCTTCATATCTGTGCTACTTCAAGTGGCACCAGCTTAAAAGTAGTCCCTGTACTACTTTTATGTGACTTGAGGTTCCTAGCTCTCAATATTACTCAGGCATTCCCTGAAATTGGGACAATGTTGTGGGCAAACTGCATTACTTTCAGGATAACACCTTTTGACTTTGGCCCCATTTGCACTTGAAAGTCATGCAACTTTGGTGTGACTTGAAAGTCATGCAACTTTGGTGTGACTTGAAGCAATGCCTGTGTAATCTTGAGGTCTAGGGACCAAAAGTCATATCAAACTCGGACCAAAGTAGTTCAGGGATTAGTTTGAAGTTGATACCACTTGAAGTCAGACAGCTATGAATCCTACTCATTGGAAATTGCGGGGTCCAACTAGACAGGTGACTCTGCAGTCCCAAGTTGCAGAACAAGTTGCACAAGTGTGAAAGGGGCCTTAGATATCCATCCAAAAGTGGAAGCTCTGCTTATCCCCCCCCCTTCTGATGCCACGTTTGGCACCTTTTGGGGGGGGAGAGGGTACCTGTTTTGGACATTTACCCGTCCCCACTTCCAACAGACCTCACTGCAGTGAGGTATGCTAGAAATTTGTCACCCCTCCTCCTTCCCTGCTGCCAGGCCATTCAGAAAGCGCAGTGCCCTTTGTTCATGCGCAGTAGGGAATCGGCAATGGAGGCAACAGCACCTGAGAGCCAATGGAAACATGGACTTGGGTGCCAACATCACTAGCTTCCAGGACAGTGTCCTAATAATTAAAGTCAGAAGTTTCAGGATGTCTAGCTGCTGACTTGTACATTTTCTGTGGTGGGGGGGCTGAGGCACAAATTTAATATCAGCTTGGTTACCTAGATTGGTGAGCTGGGATTGAGCCCCAGCTATCACATGGTACTTGGGCTTATCTCAACAACCTGTACCATGTGAATAGCTTCAGCTAATCACAGATCAGTAGTAATCCCAGCTGACATGAATGTCAAATAATTCTGACTGTTCAAAGTTTGACTGGTACATTGATTTGTATTATCATACAAGCTATTACAGCAAGCCTACATGATACATTTAAACAAGGCTATCTAAAGCCTCGTACACACGGGACGACGATCGTATACAACAGGTCATATGAACGACCATTGTATATGAAATGGATCGTTAGTATGTGCGATTAGAACAGCCGACTTACGACGGTCGTACAACGGGATTCGTATGAGCAAACTAGAAAACGTGGTTGTACCAACAAGTGGTCATACGACCGTTGTATCGTGTGTACAGAGAAGTTGGTCCAACAAGTTGTATTGTGCAAAAAATGCATGCTCAGAAGGCAGGAATGGCCGGATGCTAATTACATGCACCTGAACATTCTTTCTTTGGTCGTACGATCGTGTAGTGCAGTCAGTATGCTAGATACAACAGCCAACATACGATTTGAGACAATCGTACGTATGATCGTCATCCTGTGTGTACGAGGCTTTACTCACAGAGTAGTTTGATGGTATGACCTTCTGAAACTTGCATTGTACTCAGCATTAGATGCTGAAAATATGCGAACGCATATTCACCAATTAGCCAATGCCAGTCAGTTTGATTGCTTCCATACTATGAATTCTTTAAATGCATGCAATGGTGTGTACATATTCAATAATATTATAGTGTGGAATTGGAATATTCACACACTAGTTAATGTGCCGGCAGTTAGTTTGTAGAGAACAAAGAGAATACAAGATTAGTAAATGCATTATTTCTGTGTGGTTGCAGTCAACTTTATAGCGTAGTGGTTTATTCCAATAAGTTCAAACCTTACAGCTCCTGGTTCGGATCCTACAGATGTCATCAGCACGCCTTGCATTCTATGCAGAATTTTATTTTGAAAATATGTGAAGGCATATTCACCAATTAGCCAATGCCCATCATCAGTATGATTCCTTCCATACTATGAACTTTTGCAATGCATGCAATGGTATGTACACATTCATTAATATTATGGTGTGCAATTGGAATAATCACACACTAGTTAAGGTGGCAGCAGTTAGTTTGTAGAAATTGAAGAGAATACAATTGACATCAGCTATTCCCATATAAGAAGGCATATTCGCGGCAATAACGCGATTCTGCGTTCGCATGATCGCCTATTTGATATGCTAATTGCCTTTAATGGGCGGTATTTTTGAGCGTTATGCGATCGCATATTCGCGATATAGTGAATTAGCCCCACAGAGTCCAAAGTCATCTAAGGTAAATTCCTTCAGCTGAATATACAGATGTTCACATTTTGATGATTGCTGATATGAAGGAGAAGGCCAGCGTGATGCAGGTATATTGGGAAGAAGAGTTTTTTCCCAGGGAATCCTGAAAGACAATAAACCAGGCATGTGTGACTCTGTAGTGGGGTCACTATTTGGAGGTGAGCAGGCAATTCAACTAGAGGTGGTGGTCACTGAAGTCACTGGATATTATGAATATATTTATTTTCTGAACTATCACTAAAGCCTCGTACACACGATGCAATGATCGTACGACCGGATGTCCAAAATCGTATTTTGGCTGTTGTGTCTTGCATACTGATGTGCACTAAGCGATCGTACAACCAAGTCTAATGTGGTGACATGCTATGAGCGTATAAAGAGGAAGTTCAGGTTAATGTGATTGTGAATTAGGAACATAGGTTTACACGAACTGACACTTCCGGGTGTTCCTGAATTCTGAGCATGCTTGTTTTGCACGCACAGCTTTGTTGGCCCAACTTCTCTGTACACATGGTACAACAGTCATAGAACCGCTTGTTGTACAAACAACGTTTTCTAGTCTGCTCATCCAACCTCTGTTGTGCGACCGTCGCACGTCGGCTGTTCTAATCGCGGGTACTAACGGTCTGATGAACGTACAACAAGCTGTTATATGACCATTGTTGTACAACCATTGTACCGTCTGTATGGGCCTTTAGAGTTGCGCTACAGTGGAATTGTACATTATTTGGACTTAGTTTATGGTTTTATTTCACATAGGTTGCACTACACCATTGTTTTTTTTTATTGTACTCTCATATATAACATGAAAATAATGAAAGTATTAAACCTTTTGTCCAAATTCTTGCCCCAGCACTTGGAGTTTGCAACTTTCAATACTGCTGACTCCACCTCTCTTCATGCTGCTTCCCTGAACTTCCAGTCTCCTCGGAAAAGAGTTAACAGTGGACAGTGCAGTCTTGAGCCAGTCTGTTAGTTTTGAGAAGGTAGGGGAGGAGCAGGAAGGAGAAAGGGTGTGCCTTACCACCCTAGGTTACAGGGCAGTGTGCTCCTATTAATGCACACAGTGTGGGGAGACATAATTGTATGCAAGGTTGGCTCTATAGGATCCACCACCTTAAATGCAGCTTGAAGATATTGAGGCCACATGGAAAAAGGTGTTATGGTCAGATGAGACTAAAATTGAATTATTTGGCCTCAAAGCCAAATGATATGTCTGGTGAAAATTCAATACAGCTCACCATCCAAATAACACCATTCCTACAGTAAAGCATGGTGGTGGTAATATTCTGTTATTGGGGTGTTTCTCTGCAGCAAGGACCGGAGCACTTGACAGGATAGAAGGAGAAATGGATGAGGCAAATATCGTCAAATTCTTGAGGAAAATCTGCTGCCCTCTGCCAGAAAGTTGTCAATGGGAAGAAAGTTTACCTTCCAACATTACAATGACCCAAATCACACAGTAAAAATGGTCACACAGTGGCTGAAGGAGAAAAAGGTGAATGTCCTTGCCTGGCTTAGTCAGAGCCCAGACTTAAACCACATTAAAAATCTGTGGAGTGACTTGAATACTGCAGTCCACAAAAGTCACCATCAAATGTAACTGAACTTGAGCAGTTCTGCAAAGAAGAGTGGGCATATATTGCAAATTCCAGTTGTGCAAAGTTAGTAGAGACATATCCCAACAGACTAAAGGCAATAATTAAAGCAAAAGGCGGTTCAACAAAATACTGACAAAAGGGGGGGTATTCCTTTTTCCAACTCAGTGATTCTGTTTTTGATTTTTTTTTTCTGACGTGCTTGTGTTATATCTTTCACATGGATGTTATAAGTTGCACTAAAAAATACAGTTGGATAAAACAAAAACTATGTCTGTCTTCGTTTCAGACTTCAGAGCAACAAAATGTGATTATGTTAAAGAGGGTGTGATTCTTTTCTATACCCACTATGGGTGATTAGCTTCAAGTGGAGAGGTTCTCAAACATGTAATCCAGCCGTATGTCAAGTTAAGGGCTTTCTGCCCATGTTTATTCATTCAGCAAATAAGGATAACAGAAAGGCTTCCCTCGCAGGGGTAGAAAACAGTCCCAAAACAAAAGTCCATTACATGAATAAAAGCCTCCTGGCTACCAGATAGACCTCACTGGGTCTGCTTCAGTCCTGCAGGCATGTTCACTCACAGCCTGCTCCTCCTTCTCTCTCAGCACCACCACTGATTACACCCAGGTCAGGCAAAATTATACCCCAGCTGGGGAGGAAGGTGTGACCAATACTTAACCCCTTGCTGCCTACAGACCTCTCCCTGCTACCCACTTACCTTAAGAATCTCAAGATTCTATGTGGCAGATATACTCCAGCAATAACTGACATGGGCTGTTTGTCACATACCTTCCTCCTCTGTTTGAACCCGTGGGTTCGAACACCAGCTATTAAACAGTGGGTTCTAGAAAGGGCATCTGCATTTTTGTGGTTACAACTAGAGTTGAGCGGACACCTGGATGTTCAGGTTTCGGCCGAACTTCACGAAAAAGTTCGAGTTCGGCCCCAAACTTGACCCGGAACCCCATTGAAGTCAATGGTGACCCGAACTTTTGGGCACTAAAACGGCTCTAAAAAGTCCTGGAAAGGGCTAGAGGGCTGCAAAAAGAAGCAAAATGGGGGTAAGAGTAGGACAAGTGCACTGCAAACAAATGTGGATAGGGAAATAACTTAAAATCACATAAAAAAATTAAAAATGGAAGGAGGAGGTGGATGTGGAGTAGGAGGTTGTGGAGGCGGTGACCGTGGTGGTGTAGGTGGAAGTGGTGGTGGAGGAGGTAGCCAACACTGTTTTTTGTTTGTTTCTTTCCTGACACAAGCACGACAGCATATACGCATGGGCTGGCTCCGCCCCCACACCCAGTTCCAGGATCCGGTTACACTATAAAGTCAAACACCTCCCACCAGGCCTCGTTCTCCTTTTTTTCCTCACTGCTCAGCTGGTTACACTGATGCTGAAAGGCAGAAATTTTTCTTTTTCCCTCACCTTGCCGGATTCATCTGGCCAACCGCGCAGGTAAAGCCTCTCCTGTTAGCGACGCTCCCCACTGTACAGGGAGTAAATCTTCCTAGATGGGGGAGGCCTCCCCCTCCCCATGTTCCAGGGATTGGGGGGGTGGAAGGCGGCTGGTCTCTAAGGATTGCTTCCTCATCATGTCTCCATGGATGGACTTTCAGTGGACTTCCTGTCGGCCATAAGGCATGGAGTTGGTAAGGCACCACATGGTGCACAAATCGATAGAATGCAGCTACAGTTATGTGATTAGAAGTCTGCAGGTATATGCGATTAACCTGCACCTCTAAGCAGAGATCACAAGGTGAAGACTGCTGTTTGGCCATGGTGTCAGTTCAGGCTGTGGTTGTGTCTGCAGGACTGCTAATGATTAGGCTGATAACAGGTGTTGGCTGTGCTGTGCTGAGCTGAGCCTTTTCCATGAACTGAGCAAGGCTGGTCATTGTAAGCTCGATGCAATATGTTTATGATCTAATGCTTGGTTGCGATAATATTCACTGCAGTACATTGTCTAAGGAAGGTAAGCTACTAGTGCCAATTATATGGGGTCTGTTAACCCTACTGCTTCCATGTGATTTATAAATGATGCAGCAGAACCAGTAACTGACATATGTACTGACAGCTATTGCTTACATGTTAGTTTTATGCACAGATCCTGTGATTGTTAGCATCAATTCATGTCACTTTGGCTTGAAATGCCTTTACACCTCACCTACGATTTCAGTGGGGTCTATTTGCTGCTGGTAGTCGGGGACTCCTGGGGTGCTGCGACTGGCTGCGACTAGCTGGCTGCGGGCTCTGGGACCTCGGTGCTGGGGGCAGATGGTATCCTTCATAAGGGTGTATAGTGTTCTGACTCTGCAAAGAGCTGCAGGGGAGTATGTGGTCTGGGGCTACTTAGGGGCCTACAGTCGCATCACCCTGAACGCACCAGATCGCATTTGATCTGGGAGACTAAGCAGGGTCGGACCTGGTTAATGACTGGATGTGAGACTGCCTGGAGATGCCAGGAGTTGTAGGATACACCGCAGGTGGATATGCGATTAAGTTACTTGTAGTAGTTTACTGCTGGAATGAACAATACTTCCAGAGATTATACCACTAGTATTTTAACTCAGGGGTGAACCAGAGACGATCAGCTTACATACAGACCAGCCATGTCCACTAAGGTGAGGGCAGGTAAGTACATCTGAAAAAAAAAAGAAAAGAGTGCACAATATGGGCATATGGGTTGCAAAGCTACCCAGCCCTCAACACCAGCACCGCTGCCGAGAGGGGGAAAAGCAACCTGATCCTTCTACAGAGACAGGCCCTCTTTAGCCCTAAAGGAGTCGCTATGGAGTTAACTGCCAGGAGAGGCAGACAAAGTAGAAACTCACTGCAAATCATCGTAGCGACATTGGGATTGTGGTGGGCGTGCGGCCGCCAAGATGCGATGCCAAGTGGCAGGCCAGAGACGGCAGAAAATGGGACAGAGACTACGAAGATCTAAAGTCTCAATGGTCCAGAGGTAGGTGTGCTTAAAGGGGACTTCTACCTCAAAATAGTTGGCTAAGGAGTCTTGATCAGACTAGCCAGTGAGGTAAACCTCATAAAGCGGAGGTAACGCTGTTGGATCTCTGTACACCAAACCTCAGGTACTAAACCAATCAAACAACCAAAGTTGTTAAGGGGTACCTCTACCTCAAAGAGGTCGGTCTAGGAGTTTCCCCCAGAAGAACCAGGGGTAACGTCTGCCTACAGAATCAATATCCTTTGCAGGGGCTCGGGAACAGTGACCGAATGTGAATGAGGAAAACTTATACTACTATTGAGTAGCACGTGGCGGTCACCTGTTAAAATCATTTCAGTAGCCTGGGTCCCAAGAGCAGAATAAGGTGGCCACTGAGACAATTCAGCCACTGTGGAGGCAGAATGGTATACCGTTGAGCTGCTAGTCCGGGCAGGTCAGTTAACCCGGATGAGTTATCCCACAAGACGACACATACCTCTCTCAAAAGGTGAATCGCCAATGACCAGAGGATAAGCAAAGTAACAAAGGGGGAGTGACAGGTTAATCCTAGGAAAACAGAGGATAATGGAAGGAACCATAATCATTATCTGATGCTAAAGCCGAGTTCTCTCCTTTCAGGGAGCAACAGAGTCTATTCGACCATGGTAACCCAGTAGGGGGCGGTCAACAGAATTATATGTAAATTCAGGAATGACAGCACGGGGCGCACAGGAGTAGTACTTCTGTCTACCAGCACTGAGGATCTGGGTGTGAATCTCAAACAGTCCACTTCAGGTAGAGAAGTGGGCTGTGTCCCTACATTATGGAACAGGATTCAGGGCCTTACCTAAATTAACATTGGGAGGTCCTGTGCAGGTATGAGGCCGTTGGCATGTACGTTCCTCCCCGCCAACACATTTCATTCCCTCTTAGACTCCTTAGAGCAGACAATGCTCGAGTCAAGCAGCACCACATCTGGTTCATCGGTAGACCACATATTTAAGAAGAACATGTCAAGGAAGGAGTCTGCTCTCCAATATTCTTAGCCAAAAGCAGAGTTTTTGACTTAAAGCCTAAAGAGGGATGAAGACCCGAGTTCATCAGATAGAACCATGACAAGTAGTCAAGCCATCAGGTGAGATGGCAGGTTGGCATGAGACCCAGCAGAGGGGGAGATACACACTTCGGCAGATCCATGTT
>BLSH010267737.1:30247-41493 GCA_018402905.1 Glandirana rugosa
TGTCGATGATAGGAAGAGCGATGACCTACTTACACCTGGGACTATTCCTCGGACATCTGGCTCTACCTACATGGGGAAACGACTAGCAGTCAGGGGTAACCCACAACCACCAAGATGATGAAGGGGAAGTCCCTTCGGTAGCGCCAACTAAAGTCCAACTATAGGACTATCGGAAGAAACAACATCTCTTGCTGAATCTGACGGAAAACCAAAGTTGGAGGTTGCCGAACATAGAATGCCACAAACTGGTCTTCAAAGGTCCTTTAGTTTGGGGTTTCCCTCTAAGGATGGTGGCCAAGCCAGTCAGGTCTTTCAGCTGTACAGCTACCTGGCATACCAGTCTAGTTACTTGTTGGTTAGCCATGCCAAGGAAGAACAAGATCAGAGTGGCAATGGTGTGTAAGTGGAAGTTGCTCAGAAAGCGCAACAAAGGGATCTTCAGCTATGCGTGAAACAATAGCAGAACAGCAAGAGCCTATCTTCACTGTCAAGAAGGGAGGCAAACGAGTCAACTGTTGTCAGGAATCTCCCTTTGGGGTTTGATTTCCTGGAAACTTCTGGTCAAACACCGTAAGATACAAGCCGTTGGAGGTTGAAACCAAAAGGCAGTCTAAGTCGTTCTCTACAACAAAGAAGGCTATCAGGATATCAACCTGAAATCAACCGCGATGGCTTCCCTGAAGGGGAAGTAGTAGAACCACCAACACCCAATGGGGACTGACGATCAGCAAAGGGGTACATCCATCTCGGTCTACAGGCTCCTTATCAGGGTCCACATTCATCCAGTAGCGAGAAGGATAGTAGTGGCCTGCAGGCCAGGATATCCTCAGGTACAGTGCGGAGTCGGGGTCCTCTTAGTCACCTTCCTGAAGTCTAAAACCTCACACAGCGTGGTCAACGGTATCATCCAAACTTACACGAGGTATTCCTAGATGCTGAAAATCAAGAAGTAAATCTGGAGACCTCACTGTTAGGGTTAACCCTGTTCAGGACACAGACATACTCCAAACTTCAGGCATACTAGAACATAGAAGACCTTGCAGAATGAAGGATGGAATCTTCTGTTCCCCGGTGGAACGATCAAATCAGATGCAAGTAACCCTAGACGAGGAATTAAGCAGTAGGTAGGCTCAAACGTATCCTCACTCTTTGGCATACAGTAACTTTTGCATATCTTGGTAACCAATCCGAGACCTGGGCAGACCCTTCCCTTGGGTCTTCCAAATATTGAGGGACATATTGTCTTACTCTCCATTTCATCTGGAAAGATTTCCTCAGGGTGGCCAGTAACTCAGAAGCAGTAGTCCGTATGGCTAGAGGAAAGGTCTCAGATATCCAAGTGTCAAGCGTAATCGACCTTGTTGCTACCATTTTCAGGCAGAAGGGGCACGTGTCTACTCACCAGCTTTACACGGTGGTCGGCGTTTTTTCAGAGGGATTAGACATCATCCGTCCAGCCTATCCAAACAAGTGTCCGAATTACCACAAGATTGGAAAGGGGTTCGAGGTCGAACTGATACATAGAAGTGGCCCTTCTGTAAAGGATCAAACAAGGGGCTCTTCAGGTCTAACAGCAACAGTGGAGGACAGTAGCTGTCCAGTAAAACATTTGTCCTGGATGGATTCAAGAGGGCTAGATGGCCTAGGACAAATCCATCAATTTGAGTACAGAAACTGCTTACTAGGCAGATGGTTCATCCATGGACAGAACTCAAGGGAGTACCTCCAGAATTAAAGGATAACCGCGACATAGCCTGCGTCTAACACATGTAGGACCATTTTAAAGTGGTCCCAGCTTTATATACAAGTCACATCAGGCATTCAGTGGGATAAAGATAATCCTCAATTTAAACACTTCAGCATTTCCCACCCTTGTCTTTTTGGTGATTGCTAAGTCCCATGCGTATATGCTGTCGTGCTTGTGTCAGGAAAACTGAAAATTGTATACTTACCTGACGGTAATTTTCCTTTCCTGATGCAAAGCACGACAGCATATAGGTCCCTCCCTAAAGGCTTCGCAGTGATAATAAGTAACGAGAATGAGGCCTGGTGGGAGGTGTTTGACTTTATAGTGTAACCGGATCCTGGAACTGGGCGTGGGGGCGGAGCCAGCCCATGCGTATATGCTGTCGTGCTTTGCATCAGGAAAGGAAAATTACCGTCAGGTAAGTATACAATTTTCCGTTTTTTCTAATTGGGATAGCCCCCAAAATATTGAGAAATATATATAAAAAAAAAGAGATCACTATCTGCAGACAAACTCAGAGATGTTCTAGCACGGGTTCACTTTTTCCATATAAAATGTACCATGGTTTATTTTTCATGTTTCTCCTGTTACAAATTCCAATAAAGACTTATGTTCTATAAAAAAATTAATAAAATACGTTCACTTAAGTATACCAATGGCTGTGTGAGGCCGGTATAAATTTCTATTCTACACAAGGTACAGACAAGGTTGTGGCATCCATGCCTGGTTCATTTTAATAAACGTTAGCTTGACCACGTTGGCTGTGGACAGGCGGCTGTGCTTGTCTGTGATAACGCCCCCTGCCGTGCTAAACACAGGTTCAGACAGGCCAGCACCTCCAAGGCATAAAGGGCAAGCTCAGGCCATGTGCCCAATTTGGAGACCCAGAAGTTGAATGGGGCAGACCCATCAGTCAGTACGTGTAGGCGTATGCACACATACTGTTCCACCATGTTGCTGAAATGCTGCCTCCTGCTAAGACGTTGCCTATCAGCTGGTGGTGCTGTTTGTTGTGGCATGCTGCTGACAAAGCTTTTCCACATTTCAGCCATGCTAACCCTGCCTTCTGAGGTGCTGGCGGTGCTACAGCTGTGTTGGCGACCTCTTCATCCTCCTCTGTCTTTGCCTTGTACTTCCACTGAGCCCCGGTGTCATTTGGAAATGCCCTCAACAGCGCATCTACCAGCGTGCGCTTGTAGTCGCGCATCTTCCGATTGCTCTCCAGTGAGGGAATTAGGGATGGCACGTTGTCCTTGTAATGGGGATCCAGCAGGGTGTCCACCCAGTAATCAGCACAAGTTACAATGTGGGCAACTCGGCTATCATTGTGCAGGCACTGCAGCATGTAGTCGCTCATGTGTGCCAGGCTGCCCAGAGGCAAAGACAAGTTGTCCTTTGTGGGAGGTGTATCATCGGTGTCCTCTGTATCCCCCCAGCCACGCTCCAGTGATGCCCACAAGCTGCGTTGGGTGCCACCCTGCTGTGAACACAGTTCCTCCTCCTCATCATCTTCCTCATCCTCCTCATCCTCCAGAACTGTGCCTGGCCAATGGTGGTGCAGGAACCCACCCTCCGAGCCACTTGGGAATGATTGGCCTGATAACTGTGGAAATGACCCCTCTTCCTACTGCTCTTCCTCCTGTGCCACATCCTCTTCCATCATCGCCCGAAGTGTTTTTCCAAGGAGACATAGAAGTGGGATAGTAACGCTGAGAACAGCGTCATCGACACTGGCCATGTTGGTGGAGTACTCAAAACACCGCAATATGGTACACAGGTCTCGCATGGAGGCCCACGTGTTGGTGGTGAAGTGGTGCTGTTCCGCAGAGTAACTGACCCATGCATGCTGCAGCTGAAACTCCACTATTGCCTGCTGCTGCTCGCACAGTCTCTCCAGCATGTGCAAGGTGGAGTTCCACCTTGCGGGCACGTCGCATAGCAGACGGTGAGCGGGAAGGCCAAAATTCCGCTGCAGTGCAGACAGGTGAGCAGCAGCAGGGTGAGAACGCCGAAAGCGTGCACAGACGGCCCGCACTTTCTGCAGCAGCTCTGACATATCCGGGTAGTTTTTTTAGAAATTTCTGAACCACCAAATTCAGCACATGCGCCAGGCAAGGGATGTGCGTCAAACCGGCTAGGCCCAGAGCTGCTACGAGATTTCGCCCATTATCGCACACCACCAGGCCGGGCTTGAGGCTCAGTGGCCTGTCCACAGCTCCTACGCAGTGTGGGGTTTATCCCCCAAACATATCAGTTTTAAAACAGCCTGCTGTCGATTCCTCTGAATTAGAGTTGAGAGAACACCTGGATGTTCGGGTTCGGCTGAACTTCGTGGAAAGGTTCGGGTTCGGTACCGAACATTACTTGACCCCGAACCCCATTGAAGTCAATGGGGACCCGAACTTTTCGGCACAAAAATGGCTGTAAAAAAGTGCTGGAAAGTGCTAGAGGGCTGCAAAAGGAAGAAAAATTGGAGATGTTATTAGATCTGCAATCTGTCCCTCAAAGCAGTAGTAATCTCTACCTAGTAAAGTATCAGATCGTTCTGTAATCAGATCGTTCTGTAATGCAGGATGAGAGATCATTCTGTAATCAGATCTTTCTGTACTGCAGGATGAGATGTTATTAGATTTGCAATCTGTCCCTCAAAGCAGTAGTAGTAATCTCTACCTAGTTATTAGATCTACAATCTGTCCCTCACAGCAGTAGTAGTAATCTCTACCTAGTTATTAGATCTGCAATCTGTCCCTCACAATCTGTCCCTCACAGCGCCGGCAGCATCCTCTCCTTACACTAACCTGAGAGCATGTGACATGCAGCACTGTGACTCCAGCCTCATATAGAGGCTGGGTCACATGATGCACTGGCCAATCACAGCCATGCCATTAGTAGGCATGGCTGTAATGGCTTCTAGGGAAAACCAGTGAAACGCTTGTTGATTGGCTGCCCTGCAGCTATTCAACATGCGTAATAAAATACCAGAACCCAGAACCCGAACCCGGACTTTTTCTCAAACGTTCGGGTTCGGAACACGGACACCCGAAAGTTCGGTACGGACCCGAACTTTACAGTTCAGGTTCGCTCAACTCTACTCTGGATGTGGTGAAGGTGTTACGCTAACTGGATGAGGAGGTGGTAGAGGAGGAAGCGGAGGAGGAGGCAACAGGAAGCAAAGAGAAATGCCCTGCAATCCTCGGTGGCGGAAGGACATGCGCCAAACTGCTTTCCGCCTCAGGCCCACCCGCCACTACATTTGCCCAGTTTGCAGTTAGTGAGATATAGCGTCCCTGCCCATGCTTACTGGTCCACGTATCAGTGGTTATGTGGACCTTGCCACAGATAGCGTTGCACAGTGCACACTTGATCTTGTCCCCAACTTGTTTGTGCAGGGAAGGGATGGCTCACCTGGAAAAGTAGTGGCGGCTGGGAACCATGTACTGTTGGACAGCCACCGCCATCAGGTTTTTAAAACTGTCTGTGTCCACCAGACGGAATGACAGCATTTCAAAGACCAGGAATTTTGAAATGCTGTCATTCAGGGCCAAGGATCGCGAGTGTGTAGGGGGGTACTTCCTCTTTCTCTCCAGTGTTTGGGAGATGGACAGCTGTAAGCTTCCATGGGACCATGTGGAAATGCTTGGGGGTGGCGGCGGACATGGTGGCATTGCTGTTACATCGTCTGTTTGCTGGGTGGCAGGTGACACTATCACTGTAGAGGTGGAAGAAGAGGCCGAGGCAGCAGCAGAAGAGGAAGCAGGAAGAGGCCGAGACCTTTCTTGGATTTTGAGGTGCTTATTCCACTGCAGCTGATGCTTTGCATGTAGATGCCTGGTCATGTAGGTTGTGCTCAGGTTTAGAACATTTATGCCTCGCTTCAGGCTCTGATTGCACAATGTGCAAACCACTCGTGTCTTGTCGTCAGCACATTGTCTGAAGAACTGCCACGCTAGGGAACTCCTTTGAGCTGCCTTTGGTGTGCTAGGTCCATGGGTGCGGTGGGTAGTAGCAGGCGTACTGTCTAGGGGACGGTCGGTCCGCTTTTGCAACCTGCTTCCTCTTTTGCTGTGCTGGTGCCTCTGTGCGACCACCACCTCTTCCTCCAAACTGCACACGTTACTCGCATGACCTTAATTCCATGTGGGGTCTAGGACCTCATCATCCTCCACATCATCTTCCACCCAATCTTCACCACTGCCCTCCTTGTCAGTCTGCACACTGTAGAAAGCCACAGCAGTTGGCACCTGTGTTTCGTCATCATCAGAGACATGCTGTGGTGGTGTTTCCATATCCTCATCCTTAAACAGAAGTGGTTGGGCATCAGTGCACTCAATGTCTTCCACTTCTGGGGCAGGGCTATGTGGATGGCCCATGGAAAGTACACCAGCAGAGTCATCAAAAAAGTATAAGAGACTGCTGCATGACTTGGGGCTCAGACTGCTTGGCTGATTTACAAGGGGCTGAGGAGAAAGACAGATGGCCATGGAGTTCAGGTGCCAACTATGAGCTTTCATGACCACGAACACCACGACCACGTTCCTTATTTGACGCTCTCCTCATTCTGGATGCAAATGTACTATTTAGCAAAAATTTATATTATTTTTTAAACAGGCAATGTAAACACACTTTTTAATTTTGTGCAAGAAATGCACAGCAAGGTGCAACTGTACTATGTAGCAATATTTTTTATTTTATTTTTAAACCAGCAATGTCGACATACTTTTTAATTTTGTGCAAGAAATGCACAGCAATGTGCAAATGTACTATGTAGCACTATTTTTTTTTCTTTTTTTAAACCAGCAATGTCGACGCACTTTTTAATTTTGTGCAAGAAATGCACAGCAAGGTGCAGATGTACTATGTAGCACTATTTATTTATTTATTTTTTAAACCAGCAATGTAGACACACTTTTTATTTTTGTGCAAGAAATGTACTACTGGCCGCAAATGTAGCATTTAGAATATTTTTTTTTAAAACCAGCAATATAGACACACTTTTTATTTTTGTGCAAGAAATGAACCGCTGGCCGCAAATGTAGTATTTAGAATATTTTTTTTAAACCAGCAATATAGACACACTTTTTATTTTTGTGCAAGAAATGCACCACTGGCCGCAAATGTAGTATTTAGATAATTTTTTTTTTAAACCAGCAATGTAGACGCACTTTTGATTTTTGTGCAAGAAATGCACCGCTGGCCGCAAATGTAGTATTTAGAATTTTTTTTTTTTTAAAATAGCAATGTAGATGCACTTTTTATTTTTGTGCAAGACATGCACCACTGGCCGCAAATGTAGTATTTAGAATTTTTTTTTTTAAACCAGCAATGTAGACGCACTTTTTAATTTTGTGCAAGAAATGCCCGCTACCGCAAATGTAATATTTTGCACAAAAAAAAAAAAATGTTTTTTTTAAATTTGTCTAATTGCAATGTAAAAGCAGTATTTAAATATGCCAAAATGTTGCCAACTGAACTAATAGAACACGATTAAAGTAGTGTCCCTGACACACAAGAAGTTGCAAGTGCACTGCACTTGCAAAAATGGCTGACAATGCCCAACTAACAAACAGAAAAATTGCTTAGGTTTTATATGAGGCACTTTGCTTAGCAAACAAAATGTACTCTAGCAAACAAAAATCTTCTCTAGCACCCACCAACCAATAAATCGCTGTTTTTAACAGATTTTCTAAAGCAATCCTGTCCCTCACAGCAGCAGCAGCATCCTCTCCCTACACTAGTATGAGATGATTTTCTAAAGCTAATCTGTCCCTCACAGCAGCAGCAGCATCCTCTCCCTACACTAGTATGAGATGATGTGACATGCAGCATTATATGACTCCAGCTTATATAGAGGCTGGGTCACATGATGCACTGGCCAATCACAGCCATGCCATTATTAGGCATGGCTGTGATGGCTTCTAAGTGAAAACGAGTGAAACGCTTGTTGATTGACTGCCCTGCAGTTATTCAACAGGTGCCAAAAAGGCACGAAAAAATACCTGAACCCCGAACCCAAACCCAGACTTTTTCTCAAATGTCCAGGTTCGGGTCACGGACACCCTAAGGTCCGGTGTGAACCTGAACTTTACAGTTCGGGTTCGCTCAACTCTAGTTACAACCAGCCCTGTGCTCCACTTTAAATGAAAAGTCTTGGAGGGCCAGGAACCAACGGGTAACCCTTGCATTATGATCCTTAGCCTGGGCCATTCATTTCAAGGGAGCATGGTCTGTTATTAGTCGGAATTGGCGCCCCAGAAAGTAGTACCATAGAGCCTCTAAGGCCCACTTAATGGCCAAGTACTCTCACTCTACAATATTGTAATTTCCCTCTGCCGGGATCAGCTTCTGTCTCAAATAGACCACCGGGTGTTCTCCGCCTACCAGTTGTGACAAAACAGCCCCCAGACCTATGCTGGAGGCATCGGTCTGGACTACAAACTCCTTACTAAAGTCTGGGGCCACCAACACAGGCCTGTTACATAGAGCCTCCTTCAGGCTTTGGAAAGCTGATTCAGCCTCAGGATTCCATTTAATTGCTACAGAAGAGCTTTTTCCCTTGGTGAGGTCAGTTAAGTTTGGGATAAACCTTCGATAATACCCAACCATACCTAGGAAGATTCTCACTTGTTTCTTGGTGGCAGGGGCAGGCCAGTCTTTAATGGCTTCTACCTTATGGACTTAAGGGTTTGATTAGGCCCCGTCCAATGGTGTATCCCAGATACCGGGCCTCTTCTAACCCTATGGCACACTTCTTTGGGTTTGTGGTTAAGCCAGCGTTTCTTATGGAGTTTATGAAAGCCTGGACTTTGGGTAGATCACTTTCCCAATCTGTGCTCCAAATAACCACATTTTCTTGATAGGCTGCAGAATAACACTGATGTGGCCTAAGGATCTCATCCATCATCCGCTGGAATGTATCGGGAGATCCATTTAACCCAAAGGGCATCCACACATACTGCCATAACCCCTCCAGTGTTGCAAAAGCGGTTTTCTCGTTTGCTTTCTCTGTCAGCGGAACCTGCCAATACCCTCTAATGAGATCCAGAGTGGTTATGCACCTGGGGGGGCCCAACTTCTCCACTAATTCATCAACCCGGGGCATGGGATATGTATCAAACTTTGACACCTCATTCAGTCATAGAAAATCTTAAGGACCCATCTGGTTTGGAAACCAAGACTATAAGACTACACCATTCACTTTTATACTTCTCTATCACCCCGAGGTTGAACATCCTCTGAACTTCCTCAGCTACTTCCTGTATACGGGCCTCTGGAATACAATAAGGCTTAAGGCATACTCGAACCTTGGTGTCAGTGTCAATGTCATGTTTACATACATTTGTGCAGCCAGGCAAGTCTGAGAAGAATTCTTTATTGCACTGTAAAAACCCCCTTACCTCCTGCTGTTGGTACACCGACATGGACTCAAGTATCTGAACTTCACTTATGCCTCCCTCTTTTTTAAGTGGCTCATCACCCAGGGCTAAGAGAGCTTCCCTGTCTTTCCATGCTATAATTACATTTACATGATAGATCTGCTCTTTCTTCTGCCTGTCTGGTTGGTATACCTTATAGTTTACTTCCCCAACCTTTTCCAGTATCTCATAGGGTCCTTGCCACTTAGCTAGGAACTTACTTTCCACCGTGGGGACTAAAACAAGTATGCGATCCCCCAGATGGAAAGTCCGAACCTTCGCCGACCTATTGTATACTCGTCTCTGGGCTTCCTGGGCTTGCTGCATTTGTTCTCAAACCAGGGGCATCACTGAGGCAATCCTATCCTGCATGGCTGAGATATGTTCATGTATGACACTTTGGTAGGGAGTAGTTTCAGTCTCCCAAGTTTCTTTAGCAATGTCCAGCAACCCTCTAAGATGCCTCCCATACAGGAGTTCACAGGGTGAGAACCTCGTGGACAGAGGCGGCTCTAGGCTTTGTGAGGCCTTAGGCAAAACTTAGATATGAGGCCCCACTCACGCCCATAATTGGAAAAATAATTAAAGTGATAAAAATTAACTGTATTAGGAGAGTACAGTATAGGGAGAGGGTTCGTGGACAGTGCAGGGGGAGGGTAAGTGGACAGAGTACAGGGGGCAGGAGGGTACAGTACAGGGGGGAGCAGGAGGGCACAGCCCGAGGAGAGGGTAAGTGGGCACAGTACAGCGGGCAGGAGGATACTGTACAGGGGGGGAGAAAATGGGCACAGTACAGGGGGTGGGTAAGTGGACACCGGACAGGGGGTAGGAGGGTACAGTAAAGTGGCAGTGTTGAATAATATAGATATGGTTTCCTCAAGCAGAATCTGTGCAGGCAAGCTGCCCTCATAGATCCCAACTATTCTGGCAGGCTGTCACTGGGCTAAATCTATACTGGAATGACAACTCCCCCTCTACCTTCCCCTCCAGAGTTTTTTGCTCTCTTCCAGAACTTTGCAGGGGTTAAGGAAGGACCCTGAGGTGGAGCATCTTATTATTGCTGCTGCTTTTGTGGGTGGGGTACTGTACCAATCACATGGGGTGAATAGGAAAGGAAGGTCAGCAGGGAGTGTCACAGTACACATCCTGGGAGTGTCACAGTACACATCCTGGGTAGATCACTTTCCCAATCTGTGCTCCAAATAACCACATTTTCTTGATAGGCTGCAGAATAACACTGATGCGGCCTAAGGATCTCATGCATCATCCGCTGGAATGTATCGGGAGATCCATTTAACCCAAAGGGCATCCACACATACTGCCATAACCCCTCCAGTGTTGCAAAAGCGGTTTTCTCGTTTGCTTTTTCTGTCAGCGGAACCTGCCAATACCCTCTAATGAGATCCAGAGTGGTTATGCACCTGGGGGGGCCCAACTTCTCCACTAATTCATCAACCCGGGGCATGGGATATGTATCAAACTTTGACACCTCATTCAGTCATAGAAAATCTTAAGGACCCATCTGGTTTGGAAACCAAGACTATAAGACTACACCATTCACTTTTATACTTCTCTATCACCCCGAGGTTGAACATCCTCTGAACTTCCTCAGCTACTTCCTGTATACGGGCCTCTGGAATACAATAAGGCTTAAGGCATACTCGAACCTTGGTGTCAGTGTCAATGTCATGTTTACATACATTTGTGCAGCCAGGCAAGTCTGAGAAGAATTCTTTATTGCACTGTAAAAACCCCCTTACCTCCTGCTGTTGGTACACCGACATGGACTCAAGTATCTGAACTTCACTTATGCCTCCCTCTTTTTTAAGTGGCTCATCACCCAGGGCTAAGAGAGCTTCCCTGTCTTTCCATGCTATAATTACATTTACATGATAGATCTGCTCTTTCTTCTGCCTGTCTGGTTGGTATACCTTATAGTTTACTTCCCCAACCTTTTCCAGTATCTCATAGGGTCCTTGCCACTTAGCTAGGAACTTACTTTCCACCGTGGGGACTAAAACAAGTATGCGATCCCCCAGATGGAAAGTCCGAACCTTCGCCGACCTATTGTATACTCGTCTCTGGGC
>BLSH010267737.1:66767-78596 GCA_018402905.1 Glandirana rugosa
TAATTACAGATGTAGATACTAATGACACATTTACGGTAACCGTCACTTCCCCAATTGGACCTCCCCCGTCAGATTCCCATTGACACAAGGGAGTCACGCAAGATTGACATACCCCCGACCGGACCGTCCCCCTCCCCTCACTAGTGCCGAAGGTATATGTCCTTTGGACGCTAGTGTCGGGAAGGGGGAGACAGTCTTCCCTCTAGGTACAAATGTATGTACCAGGAGACAAGACAGAGAGGCTCAGCTCAGGTGGGTTGGTCTAGGGACCGGGGGGGCCTTGTGTCACTCACACGCTCGTATTTTTACTCTTTATTTTTATTTTTACTTTTTAATAAAAGTGATAACACGGACCCCCCCCCCCCCCCACGGGAATCAGATGGACATTTCATCGGGCACCCCCCCCCCCCCCCAGGCACAATAGTGAAAATAATTTTTCATTTTTATTTTTATTTCTCATTTTTATGCTCGCACACTCACTGTGTTCCGGGGGGGCCAGGGATCTGGTTGGGTGGACTCGACTCGGAGAGACAGAACAGAGGACCATGTATGTAAACATGGATCTCCCTTCTGACAGAGGGGGAAGGGCTGTGATCGCAGGTTTCCTGTATATGGAAGCCGTGATCACTCCCCTCCCCCTGCCAGGCCAGCCCCCATACAGTTAGAACGCACTGAGGGAACACAGTTACCCTTAGACTGCCCCCTCCAGGTTAACCCCTTCACTGCCAATGGCATTTACACAGTAATCATAGATGTAGACATTAATAGGCCACTAATACCAGCTGCCAGCATAGGTTCCAAGTAAAGTGCAAGGTGCCAAACAAGATATAAGATTAGATGAAGTTCTCCATATATACAGAATTGTATGTAGTCATGACTGCATCCAGGGTAAGCCCAACGCGTTTCGTGGTATACACCACTCATCAGGGGCGAATGCGTCAACATGTCTGAAACAAGAAAACAGGAGTACTAAATCTGACTTTATAAAGTGTAACTATATTATCATAAAGCGGAGAGGAATATACAATCCGATTCACTTACATGGAACAAAAGCGTGGAAACGTGCAGTGTAATTGGTCCCGAGGGCCACATGGGAAGCCCGTCCCGGGAGCTGAGGTGGGGAACCCGTGATTGGCACCAGAATGCATCAAATACTTCCTTGGCGTAAGAGCTTGTGTACATAATAGTGAAGGGCTGCCCCAAGGTCTCGAAGCACATGTCTGTGAAAAAGAGGGGTCATAGGAAAGGTGATATTGGTAAGTAATGTAACCCCATAGTACCAAAGGGAAGAGAACATAAAAGTGTAAAACAGAAATTGAATAGGAAATTTTTTTCTTGTTTCAGACATTGTTGACGCATTCGCTCCTGATGAGTGGTGTATACCACGAAACGCGTTGGGCTTACCCTGGATGCAGTCATGACTACATACAATTCTGTATATATGGATAACTTCATCTAATCTTATATCTTGATTGGCACCTTGCACTTTACTTGAAACCTATGCTGGCAGCTGGTAATAGTGGCCTATTAATGTCTACATCTGTACATATGAATGTATATGAAATGCATTTAAGTTTGTATATATGTGTATTTCCATACGTTGATTATCTTGCACTATGATTACTATTGTGACATAAATACGCCTTTACTCTTATCCCATGGTCCGTCATGTGCCTCATTCAAAGTCCCAAACTTTTTCTTTTTTATTATGTACCCGGGATGGAGGGGCATCCTATATGCACCCCATTTAAAGTCCCACCCATCCATTGATGGAACCCAGGGCTGGAGACTCATTTTATATGTGTCTACATCCAGTCCTATCTATATAAAATTACCAGGGATGGAGGCATATGACAGGCAGATGTTCTCTTTTTTTATGCATCTGGCACCTATGGCGTTGTGTATGTCTTTGGGTTATACTCATGCCACGAGATGCAATAATCATATGTATCTTACTACGTTTTCTGTATTGACTTGGTCACTCTCTCTGGTTGCCCGCATTGGTGGCACCGTGCGGCTTGTCCCGCGGACCATTCTGGGTGTCTGTAACCCGGGAGCTGTGATGCATAATGGGCGCCCTCTCCCTCTCTCTTTCCGTACACTCCCCTGGAGTTGGAATTTGGGGGATGGGGCGGGTGGTCCACTGTGCATCGGCGCCACGCTAAACGCTCACGTGTGACATCAGCATGGGGTCAGCACGTGTGCGCCAAGTCCATCTTAGGCTGTTACACACGGGGAGGAATTGGCGCCACACGGCGGTAGCCCTTGCCGTCCACAGGGTTATGCTCCTTCCCTATCGGAACGCCCACATGACGCTGGTTGGGTCCCGCCTGCACCCGTCTGACGTGCATACAAATACTTCCCATTGGCGCACCTTTTCAATTGCATGCCTGAGGCCGTCACTCATTACATGGTGTACTCCACAATTGACTCCACATCAGGTAACCACATTAGGGACCCCAAGTCTGCTCACAACAGATTCTTATCCCCTTTCTTCATGGTATCTAACTACCTTCAGTCAGTGTGCATGGGCCACTTTGCACACTTCAACTCTCCCTTTATTCCATCTTCTTTCCTATTCAATTTCTGTTTTACACTTTCATGTTCTCTTCCCTTTGGTACTATGGGGTTACATTACTACTCTTACCAATATCACCTTTCCTATGGCCCCTCTTTTTCACAGACATGTACTTCGAGACCTTGGGGCAGCCCTTCACTATTGTATACACAAGCTCTTACGCCAAGGGAGTATTTGATGCATGCCGGCGCCAATCGCGGGTTCCCCACCTCAGCTCCTGGGACGGGCTTCCCATGTGGTCCTCGGGACCAATTACACCACACAGTTCCATGCTTTTGTTCCATGTAAGTCGGATTGTATATTCCTCTCCGCTTTATGATAATATAGTTACACTTTATGAAGTCAGATTTAGTACTCATGTTTTCTTGTTTCAGACATGTTGACGCATTCGCCCCTGATGAGGGGTGTATACGATGAAACACGTCGGGCTTACCCTGGATGCAGTCATGACTACATACAATTCTGTATATATGGATAATTTCATCTAATCTTATATCTTGATTGGCTCCTTGCACTTTACTAGGAACCTATGCTGGCAGCTAGTATTAGTGGCCTATTAATGTCTACATCTGTACACATATGAAATGTATTTCAGTTTGTATATATATGAATTTCCATACGTTGATTATCTTGCACTATGATTACTATTGTGACAATAAATACGCCTTTACTCTTATCCCATGGTCTGTCATGTGCCTCATTCAAAGTCCCAAACTTTTTCCTTTTTACACAGTAATCAGTGCATTTTATAGCACCGATCGCTGTATAAATGCCAATGGTCCCAAAAAAGTGTCAAAATGTTCAGACTAGAGTTGAGCGAACCCGAACTGTAAAGTTCGGGTTCGTACCGAACTTTGGGGCGTCCGTGACCCGGACCCGAACCCGGACATTTGAAAAAAAGTTTTGGTTCAGGTTCTGGGTTTGGTTATTTGATCCCGCCTGTTGAATAGCTGCAGGGCAGTTAATCAACAAGCGTTTCACTGGTTTGCCCTTAGAAGCCATCACAGCCATGCCTACTAATGGCATGGCTGTGATTGGCCAGTGCATCATGTGAGAAAGCCTCTTTATAAGCTGGAGTCACTTAGTGCTGCATGTCACATGCTCTCTGGCTAGTATAGGGAGAGGATGCTGCCGGCGCTGTGAGGGACAGATTGCTATAATAACATCTCATCCTGCATTACAGAACGATCTGATTGTGGACTAGGTAGAGATTACTACTACTACTGCTTTTAGGGACAGATTGCAGGTCTAATAACATCTCATCCTGCATTACAGAACGATCTGACTGGACTAGGTAGAGTCTACTGCTTAGAGGGACAGATTATTGTTCTAAAATCATCTTCTAGTTCTATAGGGTCAGGTTCCTGCTGTTGCTGTAAGGGACAGATTATTGTTCTAAAATCATCGCCTACTCCTATAGGGTCAGGTTCCTGCTGTTGCTGTAAGGGACAGATTATTGTTCTAAAATCATTTTACTTCCTTTTGCAGCCCTCTAGCACTTTCCAGGACTTTTTTCCAGTCATTTTTGTGCTGAAAAGTTTGGGTCCCCATTGACTTCAATAGGGTTCGGGTTCGGGGTAAAGTTCGGGTCAAGTTCGGTACCGAACCCGAACTTTTTCGCAAAGTTCGGACGAACCCATCGAACCTGAACATCCAGGTGTTCGCTCAACTCTAGTTCCGACATGCCTGCTGCAATATCAGAGTACTGTTAAAAATCGCAGATTGCTGCCATTACTAGTAAAAAAAAACCCAGAAATTAATTCTCATCATTCGTAAATGCGGCAACTTTTGCGCAAACCAATCAATAAACGCCGATTGCAATTTTTTATTACCAAAAATATGAGGAAGAATATAAATTGGGCAAAACCAATGAAAAACATTTTTTTTATATTTTTTTGGATTTGTATTTTAGCAAAAAGTAAGAAAAATGTTTTTTTTTGCAAAATTGTCACTATTATTTTGTTTATAGCAGTGATCAGAAATGCCACAGAGGTGATCAAATACCTCTCTGAAGAACTCTGAAGACATTGCGGAAGTGACGAAACACGTCAGCTGGAACGCAGGGTACGTCGGGCCACGCTCCGTTGGTACACAAGCTGCTACTGCAGAGTCGCAGCGACCACGGAAGCCTATACACTTGCTGTGCTTGTGTGTTTTCTTGGCCAATAAACCTGTATTTAGAGGCGCGCGATGAGTCTTCTCCTTTTCTTTTCCATAACATACCTGGTACAAAGAATGGTGTAATCCTAAAGAAACATAACAGCTGAACGGACGTCATACCCACGGTCGGGTGAGAGACCGCAAGCGCAGGTTGACTCTCAGGTCGTATGACTGTGAGAGTCAATGGGGTCCAGTAAGTGTGGAATCTTACACCACTTAACCCTTCACAGGGCTTTGAACACAGTGTGAGCATGGGCACTTTGAAGACACTTGTAAATAAGGATACCAAGTTCTTAAATGGCACTGGATCACTTAGAGCACTGCAAAGCACCTTAAATATTGGACATTTCTTGTTGCACTGTATTATGTGAATCGTTCACTCGAGACTTTATTAGAGGTATCATTAGTATACTCATGGATGGTGGTTTGATTTTATGATTGCCACTGAACCACTTAGAGCACTGTAAAGCACTTTAAATATTGGACATTTTTTGTTGCACTGTATTATATGAATTGTTCACTCAGGATTTTATTAGCGGTATCATTAGGATACTTATGGATGGTGGTTTGATTTTATGATTGCCATACATTATTTGCACATATTTCACATCATGATTGCACTTTATTACAGATATTGGTATATGTATATCTAGTTTGCACATGGCACTTTGTATAGTATGCAATTTAAACTAAAACCATTATAGGCTGGTATTAGAACCCTCACAGTAGCAGGAGATTATACCATAGCAAGCGCTGTTTCCTTGACCATATGTAAACAAGTGTAAAGTAGTTAAACTAATTTACAACAGCAGGACCCGTTCCTGCACCCAACAAGAGTAACTGCAAGGGGTTACAGTGTTCTGGCACCGCCAACACTTAGGGCCCAATTTTTCAGCACGTTTGACTGGGGCATGTCCTCACAATTTTTAAACTAATTTACAACAGCACCAAAATGAAAAAAAAAAATTGCGTAGGGCTCCCCCCAAAGTCCGTAACAGACCCTTCAGGTCTGGTATGTATTTTAAGGGGAACCCCATCAAAAAAAAATTGTGTAGGGTTCCCCCCCAAAGTCCGTACCAGGCCCTTCAGGTCTGGTATGGATTTTAAGGGGAACCCGCACCAACATTTCACAGAAAAATAACGTGGGGGTCCCTCCAAAGTCCGTACCAGGCCCTTCAGGTCTGGTATGGATTTTAAAGGGAACCACCTGCAAAAAATTTAAAAAAATTATGTGGGGTCCCCCAAAGCCCATACCAGGCCCTTTAGGCCTGGTATGGATTTTAAGGGGAACCCCGCACCAATTTTTGTTTTAAAAATGGCGTGGGTCCCCCCAAAATCCAAACCAGACCCTTATCGGAGCACGCAGCCCTGGCATGGCAGGAGGAGGTGGGGACGAGTGAGGGCCCCCCCTCCAAACCATACCAGGCCACATGCCCTCAACATGGGGAGAATGCTTTGAGGTCCCCCCAAAGCACCTTGTCCCCGTGTTGATGGGGAGAAGGGCCTCTTACCCACAACCCTTGCCGGTGGTTGTGGGGGTCTGCGAGCGGGGGGCTTATTGGAATCTTGAAGCCCCCTTTAATAAGGGGGCCTCCAGATCCTGACCCCCCCCATGTGAATAGGTAGGGGTACATTGTACCCCTACCTATTCAACAAAAAGGAATTTAAGTGTTAAATCAAACAAGAGGCAGTTTTTGACAAGTTCTTTATTGTGTAAAACAGCTCTTCTTCTTTCTTCCTCCATCTTCTCCTGCCCCGATCCTTCTTCTGGTCTTCTTCTTCCTTTTTCAGTCTTCTTGCTTCCTCTCTTCATCTTCAGTCTTCCTCTTCTTCCTTCTTGTTTCACCGTCCCCATGCCCGTACCCACAGCTGTGCAATCCGGAGGCGTCTCCCAGAATGGGCGGTCTGCAGTCTGGCAGTTATTTTACAGGTAAGGGCGGGGATACCCAGTGATGTAAACGAGTGACCCCACCCCCTTCTAACATCATTCGCCATCAGAGGGGGCGGGTCACCCATTTACGTCACTGAGTGGCCCCGCCCCTTCTTATAAAAGAAATGTCAGACTGAAGACCGCCCATTCTGGGAGACACCTCTGGAGTGGACGGCCCGGCTGTGACAGCGGGAGAGCAGTGGCGGTGAAAGAAAAAGGAAGAAGAAGATGAAGATTGAAGATGAAGAGAGGAAGCAAGAAGACCAAAAGAAGAAGCAGAAGACCAGAAGAAGGACAGGGGCAGAAGAAGATGGAGGAAGAAAGAAGAAGAGCTATTTTACACAATATAGGACTTGTCAAAAACTGCCTTTTTTAACACTTTACTCCTTTTCTGGTGAATGGGTAGGGGTACAATGTACCCCACAACTATTCACATGGGGGATTGGGATCTGGGGGCCCCCTTATTAAAGAGGGCTTCCAGATTCCGATAAGCCCCCCGCCTGCAGACCCCCACAACCACCGGCAAGGGTTGTGGGGATGAGGCCCTTCTCCCCATCAACATGGGGACAAGGTGCTTTGAGGTGACCTGGTATGGTTCAGAGGGGGGGGGGGGTGCTCGCTCGTCCCCACCCCCTCCTGCCATGCCAGGGCTGCGTGCTCTGATAAGGGTCTGGTTTGGATTTTGGGGGGACCCCCGTGCCATTTTTTTAAAATTTGACCTGGGGTTCCCCTTAAAATCCATACCAGAGCTGAAGGGCCTGGTATGGACTTTGGGGGGGACCCCATATCATTTTTTTTCTAAATGTTGGTTTCCTTTGAAATCTATACCAGACCTGAAGGGCCTCGTACAGAATTTGGAGGGGACCCCCATGCAAATAGTTTTTTTTTATTTTGGGCGGGGTTCCCCTTAAAATACATACCAGACCTGAAGGGAACCCTACACAATTTTTTTTATTTTGGAGCGGGGTTCCCCTTAAAATCCATACCTGAGGGGCCTGGTATGGACTGGGCGGGTGGTCAATGCAATGCTTTTTCAGTGATTTTATCTATATTGCCAGGAACTGGCAATACATTACATTCATGATAGTAAATGACAACTTTTCCTTTGGAAATGTAATTTTGCTCTGGCTATGTTCTAAACATCACAGAGGTGCGCCCTTTTACAGGCAGACTAAGAGGACCCCCCAGGCACGATATTTAAAGGAACCTTTCTTTTTTTTTTTCACTTTAAGCATTATTAAAATCACTGCTCCTGAAAAAACTATTGATTTAAAAACTTTTTTTTTTTCATTGATATATGTCCCCTAGGGCAGGACCCGGGTCCTCATACACTTTTGCATAACATTGCATATAAGCATTTTGATTTTTCATGTTTGGGTCCAATAGACTTTAACGGTGTTCGAATGTTTGTGCAAACATTTTGCCTGTTCGCATGTTCTGGTGAGAACCGAACCGAGGGGTGTTCGGCTCATCCCTACATATATATAATAAAAAATAAATGATTCATATTCATTTTTACATCACCTACTCCTATTAATTTGATCAATCTTGAAGTTTGTAAATGTACATTGTGAAGAATCCCACACATTTACTCCCTTGAATTCTGGGACATGTATTCAGTATGTCCTGTTAGTTGGCATAGCTGTTTCATAGAATTCACAGAGTCTGCCTTCTAAACTACAAAGATGCTAAGAGAAGGGGTTTCAGTAAGCATAGTCAGTACAGGAATTACTGTAAGCAGGCAGCAAGGTACCATTGGTTATGTAGCCTTTGCAAACTGAAAGTAAACCAAAGGAATGAGCAAAGCTGAAGCTGCAAAGTGTGCAGGGAATAGAGGAAGTATGCAAAGGAGATGGCCAACAGACATGCAGCACTAAAAATAGTGATTTTTCAAACAAGCAATTAAGCAACAATAACTCTTGTTTGCAATTCTATTACAATGTTCATGTTATAAAATTAAAGTGTATGCTGTGATCATAGAACTCCTTAAAAAAATATATTGACACTGCTCTTTAGCTGTGATAGAGAAAGCAAGGAGAGTGCTGCTGATAATGTGCACAGAGAGAAATACGTTTAGAGTTTTTGAGCACTGGCAGGTCTGTTAAAGTAGATGAATGCTCTTACTGAATGCCCTATAAGTAGCCAAATGCTGTGTATCATAAAAACTGTAGGGTCTTAGGAAGGGAAGGGTTTGGCCTTTTTTGCTGTTCTGTTGATGCCAGGCAGCTTTACAGACTATCCCTGTCCACATGCACTACAGTGAAAACAGGCTGTGTGTGTGTGTGTGGAGGCACTATTAATTAGGACTGGGATAAAATTAGAGTTTTTCCCTATTATTTTCAGTTTGGGGTGATTAGAGCACATTTTACAGTTGATTCTGACAGTCCATTGAAAGAATGCATTTTTTTCACAGCACCTCCCTGCATTCATTGAAAAAAAAAATAAAGCCCTGCACACCCTCACCCCATATGAACTGTTACCCCCTGAAATATACAAAAACTGTTTGTTCTTTTCTTAGCAAAACGTATGTAAAATAAATGTTTGATTTTATCAGTAACATCTGTAGTGGGTGTTTCGTGTTCCTCAGTGTTCTAGGTCTGATTCATTTTATTATTAATCAGCTCCACAGTCACAAATCCCTCCTTCTGCACTGCAGGCCCTCTCTCACACAAACGGCCCTCCCTTTTATTGGTTGAACTAGATGGACTTGTGTCTTTTTTCAGCCAGACTAACTATGTAACATGATACATGAAACAGGGCAGGCTAGTCCTTCAAGTCCATATTAGGCCACCCAAGCCAGTGGTACATTCTTGATGCCCGCAAGTTCATTGGAATGAATGCATGTAAGCATTTTAATTGCAGCTGTACTGTCCCTTCCTGTGCTTAATTGACCAGGGTAGGGACTGTCTAAAAAATGGAAAAAATAAACATGTTTTCTTTTCACCGGGGTCTGGGTCTGCTTTCATTTTTATCATTCTATTCTGGGTACCAAATTCCTGAATTTCTGAAAATAGCTGATATACGACTATGTGATGCTCACTTTACCTACATACATGCATTCTTTTTTTGTTATAGATTGGAATTAACAGTGAATTAAATACTTTTGCTGTATTATGCTTGTGATATGACATACTTGTATATTTGTATTTATTGTATAGTTGTGTGCAGTGCAAAAAGCATGGCTAAACATCCTATACAATAATTAAAATATAAATCATGAATTCTAAATAAATATGAGAATAAAAATACAACTAAAAAGCATAGAAAAGTGGCTGTAAATCTCCCACTCTGTGTTACCAATATAAAGCTTGACTAAATAATAAAGAAATAAAGTAAACATTAAGAAAATGATAATTATGAAAATAAAAACATTAAAAGTAAACAGCAAGCAAACAAAAAAGAAATTGTGGCTAGGAATATCCTACTCTACTAACAAATAAAAACAAAAGAAAAAATGATGGCCAGAAATCCTCTTCTCCAGGGCCAGCCAGGCCAGAAAATGTATGCTGATATATATGGGAGGAGTTGCAGCACAAACAACTTGAATAAAGTGGGGTTCCGAACACCAGACTTTGGGGTATTTATAGTGTGCAGTAAAACCTTGGATTGCGGAAACTTGTGTGTAATCCAAAGCACTTGTATATCAAAGCGAATTTCTCTATAAGAAATAATGGAAACTCAGATGATTTGTTCCACGACCATTTATTCATAAGTCCCTCAGTTTATAGTCCATATAAAAAGATTATAGCAATGTGATAGGTTGTGTAACCATAAAATGTCCATCCACAAATAGCAGCCTCCACAAGGGTATTAGAAGCAAAATCCAGGAGGAGCTACAGAGTATAAAAGAGAGGAGAGGTGCTTGAAACTCACATAGTTGATGATTTAAAAGAGGCACACATAAGTATGCAGGCATTCGGGGGAAAGCTGTCCACATAGACTGTCCTCTGCACCGCTGGCTCTCGCCGCTGTCAGTCTGCAATCGTGACAGGGAAGACTACCCTGCAGTAGATCTGAAAAGCGAGGCTTGAATCACTCGTGGAGTGCAACATGAAAGGGATGAAATTGATGGCGGTGTGGAAGACGGTCTATGTGGACTATGTGGATGCCTGCATACTTAGATATGCCTGTTTTAATCATCAACCATATGAGTTGCTAAATGTTATACCTTCATTAAATGTAACCATATTGCTACACTTAGAGGCGCCTCTCTTCTCTTTTATACTCAGTTGTGACGTGACGCTACTTGTATATCAAGACATCACTTGTATATCAAGTCAAAATGTATTTAAAAATTTTGCTTTTCTTGCAAAACACTCTTAAACTAAGTTACTCTCAAACCAAGGTTTTACTGTAGTTTTATCTGATTGACATGGTCCTCTCAGACAACACTGGGAGGCAGACCAGAAGCTCCAGCACATACTGTGTGAGACTCCAGGATCGTGTGGTTCAGCTTGGAAACCCAAAAGTCCATTGGGTCCACTCTTCTAAGAGTATCCATATCAGCACTGGGCCTGATGTAGTTGGCAACCCTGTTGTTCAGTAGCTGCCTGTGAGTGCTACCTGCAGCCAGGTCTAGCTACTGTGGTTTAAAATACTCTTTTCAGGAATCATAGCCTTGTAGGGATTTTGATCATGAGAAGGGATCCTGCCAATATCATAAAATGCAGCAAAGAGATTGTTAAACAGCAGCTCCTCAAAGTTCTGCATTTTGTGCTCCATCTGTGATGATTAGAGTTGAGCGAACTTCTAGAAGTCCGGGTTCTGCTGGTTCTGCAGAACTTCGGGACAAAGTCCGGGTCCGGGTCCGGACAGAACCCGAACTTTGTCCCGAACCCCGAACCCCATTGAAATCAATGGAGACCCGGACTTTTAGGTACAAAAAGTGTTGTAAAATAGTCCTGGAAGGTCCTAGAGGTCTGCAAAAGGAAGGAAATGTGGGTAAGGGTGGGACAAGTGACCTACAAAGAAATGGGGACAGGGAAATAACTTTAAATATTTTTAAAAAAATAAAAACTTAAAAAATGCAAAAATGGAGATCATCTTCAAAATGGGTCTGAAAAGTATTAATTAACATTAGAGGCCATAGAACTGTTCTAAAATCATCTTCAAACTGTGTCAAAAAAGTATAAATAAGCCGGGAGTACCCATATCACTGTTC
>BLSH010267737.1:80105-97517 GCA_018402905.1 Glandirana rugosa
TCCTTTAGAACCCGGACTTTTTTTGAAAAGTCCGGGTCCGGGTCCGGGTCCCGGACACCCCAAAGTTCGGTACGGACCCGAACTTTACAGTCCGGGTTCGCTCAACTCTAGTGATGATGGCAGTCTTTGTATCAGGGAAATAGGCTGGCCAACCAATAGCACCCCTGCTCTTTTATGACCCAAATCCTGGGGTCCTCTTGTAGGTATTTGGGCATAAAAGACCCCAGTTGCCAAAAATTGCCTGCAACAGAGGACCCAAAGTCCCTGCCAATGTAAAATTCTCATGATTAGGGAGGGGTAAAATGTCCACCTTGAAGCCTACCCTATTTCCTCCTCCTCATCAGCAACACCCAACCTTCCTACACCTCATATTCCTATTCCTATTCTCCAATTTAAGGGGGGACAGGGAAGGGAGAATTATCATTACTTGCAGTCAACTGGCTGCTCTACATCTCGGAGGAGTAAGGCACTCTATTAATATCTAAATATGCAGAAAAAGTAAAATAAAAAAAATAAAATGTAATATAAATGTAAAATATAAATCACCAGCAGACCCCTGCAACCAATGGGCTAGGGTTGTGGGTATTAGACCCTTGTACTTATCAACATGGGGCAAGGTGCTTTGCCAAAGTGGTACAACCTGGCCCCACCCCCCCAAAGTTGAGGGCAAGTGGCCTGGTATGGTTCAAAGGAGAAACACACTCATCCTCCCCTTTCCTGGCCTGTTAAGCTGAATGCTTCAATAAGGGCCTGGAATGAATTTTAAGGAAAAATGTTTTTTTTTTTTGTTTTTTTTTTGCATGAGGTTCCTTATTAAAAATGATACCTGACCCTAAGGGTCTGGTATGAATAGTGTAGGGGACCACACATTGAGAGCTGTCAGTTACTAGCAATTTAGACTGCATTTTTGTAATTATAAATGTCGATTTTGCTGTAGTAGCTTGTATTCATTGTAAAGATACACCACTTTCCATGCAGGTCTAATCGGCAGCAATTGTCGGCAACAGCATCCTCCTAATCGGTGCGACATTGCATTTGTGGCGCCACACTGATTTCCAAAAGTAGTTTCTGTACTACTTTTGCCGACTTCAGGTGCAATTTCCATTGACATCTGTGCAGAAATCCGCACAGATGTCTCTGAAATCGCACCTGAAATCGGGACTGACATGCAGGATTGAAACTAGCACCATTTAATTCCCGCATAAATGTGAACCCAGGCTTAGGCATTATTAAAATCGTGACAAAGTGAACTTTTAAAAAATAAATTATGCTTTGGTGCATATTCCACAGAGCATTGCCCAGCTTCCCTGTCTTTTGTTTGACGATCCCTTGCCTATGTGCTTAGAAAATGGACATTACTGTTTTTTTAATATTTGGCTCTAATTGACATCAATGGGATTTGTATTCAGCACTTCAGTAATGTTTGCCGAACCTGCCTTAAACCAAACTCAGGTACATTTGGATTAACTCTAGTGTCAACTGATGGGTATGTTGTACTGTAACTAGTTCATTTTATTTATGCATATGCAACATATATGTTTGTGTGATGAAGAATTGTGAAGTTACAGCAAGTATATTTTTATTACTGAAAAGAATACATAAGTTTCCCTTTATATTTATCCCCTTCGCACCGTCCCTATGCAAATATGTGGCCTCAGCTTGAAGGGTTTGTACCGGGGTGATGCGTGTAGCTGCATGCATCACCCCGGTACCGTTGTTTAGAGCGGACGGTCGGCTTTCTTTGGATAACAACTGATGCAGCTAAAAGCCGCTCAGCTGTTTTTCAAAGGAGTGGGAGGGACACATGGAGGCCCGGGCGACCAGCTGACACATCAGTCGGCTGGCCATAATCAACTTTGATCGGGTCTTGGAACCGGTAACCCGGAAGCAATGTTGTGACAAAACAGCCAAACTTTCAATGCTTTTAAGAGCAAAGGAGGAGTTTGGGGACGTTTAGACCCCAGATCCCTCCATAAAGAGTACCTGTCACTGACTATTACTGTCACAAGGGACGTTTACAATTTTTTTTTAAGAGACAGTGTACAAATAAAAAAAAACAAAATAAAATAAAGAAAAAACATTTTTAAAGCGTCCCATCCCTCTGTGCTTGCACGCAAAAGCTACGCATATGTAAATCGTGCCCGCAAATGTAAGCCGTGTTCAAACCACACATGTGAGGTATCACTGCAATCATTAGAGCAAGAGCAATAATTCTAGTACAAGACCTCCTCTGTAACTTTAAATTGGTAAGTGTGCACAATTTCAAAGCGGGATCTTCAACATTATACAAAAAAATTGGACTAACTTTACTGTTTTGGTTTTTTAATTCATGAAAGTGTCTTTTTTCCAAAAGAAAAATGCATTTGAAAGACAGCAGCGCAAATACCGTGTGACATAATATATTGCAATGATCGCCATTTAATTTTCTAGGGTCTCTGCTAAAAAATATATATAATGTTTGGGGGTTCTAAGTAATTTTCTAGCAAAAAATATAGATTTTAACTTGTAAGTAACACATGTCAGAAAAAGGCTTAGGTGTGAAGGGGTTAAATATGAAACATCAAATCAATCAATATAGTTTAAAATGCTGAGCTCAATCCCGATAAAATCTTTTTAAGATTGTTGTCTTATATGTGGAGGAGTGGCCTGTAAAGCTATTAAAATATAAAGGTTTCTATTACTAATGCATTTTTCAAGCCCCTCTGACATGTAGTTGTAATGTCTTGACTCAAAGTATATTTAGATAGAATTTATTATAGATATATCATGTTTAATTATTCTTTCCGTCTAGTGCTGTTTACGGGCTTTTGTGCTGTCTGTCTGATCTCTGGCCTTGCTGCCTTTTCGGACCATGACCTGACAGTCATTATTATGTCTTTTATCTTCTTTTTTTTATTAGACCAATCAGGCGTGACATTTGGCTTTTCAGAGATCCTATCCATTACACTGTCAGTAGAGTAAGCTGATGTACTGTAGGCCGAGTGTCAACATAAGGTGAGGCTGAAAATCAGCCGCAATCTAAAGCTAATTACCCTTCCTGCAAGTTAATTAAATACTTGTTAGGAGCAGCAGGATAGATCCTAATTAAAGTTGTCTAATAACAGAGCTCTGACATAAGCTGACGCTGAGATTTCCTACAGGGTTTAAATAATTGTACAAAGGGCAATAATACCTGTCTCATCATGGGGTCCTGGATAACCCTAAAGATGTGCATTTATCTGTATTTTTCTCTTCTAATTTGCCACATAATGTGCACGGCAAGCATGTGTTTAATTTACACACATTTTAATTTCAGTGTCTCTGAAATCTTCACAAGGGAATTGTTACTTTTAGGCAGGACAAGGAATCCGCTTATAATAATTAACCCATTTTCCACTGGAATTGTTAACAGAGACAAGTTAACAATTGAGGGAAAAGAGGGTTCATTTATATATTTTTTACTGAATAGTCATTGGCAGGATAGGAATATTTTACATAGTTCGATTCTTAATAAGTCATTTAATAGTTAAAATAAAACTCTTTTGCAGCTATCAAAATGAAATGTGTGTTAGATATGTTACTGCTTTACAAATATTCAATATATTTAGTAAAGAAACAAATAGTTAAATATCCACTGCATCTTTAACCCTAGGATATAAAAGGGAGGTTGGGACTTTGTATGAGATAGATGACTATTGAATCAAGTACACGTATATGGTGTATTGTTAATTGTATTAGTCACACTAAATATGAATTACATTAAAAGCCACTACATATATATAAAACATCGGGTACAGTGCAGTTCATAAGCATGTAAAATTGAGAGATATCAATGACATTACAAATATTTCATATATATATATACACACACAGCCTATAAGACAATATAGCAGCACAATCCAGATGCCATAGCAAGGATTGTACCTCCATAGGAGGTATATAAAAAATAATAACTGTAACAAGGATAATGACTATAACAAGTATTGTAAGCAGTGAGCAATGATGGTAAGCTTGAATATAAGTGCATCCTGTCAATACTCTACGTGTTTCGTGTTATTTAGAACACTTCATTAGGAATGGGATGCATGCACTAATCTGTAGAAAATATGAGCAGATACTCTCAAATGGAGAAATACCAAAAGTACCAAAAATTTAAGAAATGTTGTGTCAAGATGCTTACCTTTTGTATACTGTATATCACTATTCAAAATGTATTACATATGTAAAAGTATCGATATAGAATTATATTCTCTAGAGCAGGGTTTTCTTAGACATGCTTATCACAATGTATCTTATTTATTGGTCTTAGAGGCTGCAGTTCATTGTTTTACCATAACATCTGTATATTCTTCTTACTCATTAGTCACCTGCAAAATGAGAATGTTTTACATTAGTAGATTTCTGTTAAAGTATTTCAAACACATCTTAACCACGATTTATCGTATTTTTACTGTTAACAAAATAAAATTTGTGTTAACATAATTTTAAATTGGTTGGAGGCCAAAATGATGAGAGCCACGCCACTGCTAAGAGGTCCAGATACAACTTTACTCCATGAAAGCTCAGATATACAGATCAAGAAATATCCAACACATTTTGGGGGATTTATGTGCTCCCTTTATCAGGGCTTGACTGACAACCACGTGAACAAACCAGTAGTGAACTAGACCTACAATGGAACTTTTTCCAGTGTGTGTTGTAAGCACAGGCCTAATCAGGAGCTTCTTTGGCAGCCGCAGAGGCTCACTTGGTTGCCAGGCAAGCCCTGATGAAGGGGGCATGTAGAGCCCCGAAACAAATTGGCTATTTCTTGATCTGTACTCCTGACCTTTCATGGAATAGAATTGTATCCGGACCTCTTAGCAGGGGCGTGGCGCTTAAATTTCAACCCTTCTTACCCTACAAGCCAAGAAGACTGTGGAGATCCTCTGGGGTGTAGAAGCCACCTGCCCAGGAACCAGATCATTTACACCATTAACAGCTTAAGATAACAATAACCGTAAAATAAACCTACAGGTCCAGTGCTATCTTTCCACTTTCCTCAACCAAAAGGATCAGAGGGCTGCCCCTCGGGCTCTGGTCCGAGTACCCCTGAGAGTGAGACAGGGACACAGGCACAAATTAGCACTGGTGCCGGTATCAGAAAGCAGTGGTCTCTGGACTATAGTCAGCAGTGATGGGGGTACACCAGAAAAGGACAGAGGATGGTGGTCTGCAGGATGGCACCCGGACACAGGATCTTGGAAACTCAGTACAGAGGCGGTAAGGGCACTCAGTCATAGGCAGGTAAAAGTGCTCATCAAGATCAAGAACATGGTCAGATAGCAAGCCAGGGTCAGCATGGATGGACAGCTATGATGTAGTCAGAAGCCAAGCTGGAGTGATACATAACGAGGAAGAGTAAGCATAGGCAAGCAGGAGGCCAAGGCCAGTACCAGGAAATCAGGAGAGCATAGCTGGGATCAGAGTCCAGAATCTACAAAACAAGATCAGGAGCAGGTGGGATCAGCAACAGGAGATCAGATAATAAGAGCAGGAACACAGAAACACAGGCTCAGTGGGAACCCACATTGATATTTATGATGACAACATATGTACCTGTAATGTTACTTTTTTCAGTTGGACACTTCTGCTTTGGCTGTTGATTGTGAGCGGAGCAGACTGAGCAGCACCCATGTGGGTGTGGACGTGCACCAGATGCACTGTGGCCATTTGTCCTGTTGCTGTGCCGTGTAGCCACCTCTTGTGATGAAGTTGGAAGTGATGAAATGCATCAGGGGCGTGCCTACACAGCAAATTAGATACCACGCTGGAGTGTGTATCTGTCAGTGCGGGCCAGGAGATGGAGGTACACAGCACCGAGGCACCCAGAGTGTAATGTATAAGGCGTTCCATGTTTGGAATTGATGTAAGAGCAATACTTTTAGATTAAAATTGGTTCATAAGAGGTTTTACACTATAGCAGGCTTTGTGGGATTTATTTCTACATGTGGAGTGATTGGCATCAGCTGCAGTCTGTGAGAATAGGATTGGAGTCGAGGAGTGATTGCTACATGTATTGAGATCTATTAATTATTTGGCACTTGGTAAAGTTTTGTCCATAAGGGTGATATTTCACTCAATCACATTGATGGAGGAGCATCTTTTGGGTGTTATTTATGTGATATGAGCACTCATCTTTCACACCATGAATTTAGGATTCTGTTTCATTTATGGACTTCTTTTATGAACATTTTTTCATGTATTTTATACCTATGTTTGTTTGAACTTTGACATTGTTGGTCCCATTTTTTATGCACTCTTTATTTGAAACATATTTTTTATTGCGCTACTGTGGAATGTATGGTTTTTATTTTGCATATTGATTTCTCACTTTTATATATTTATGCTGCTGTGTTGATCTTATTTTTGTTTTTGAAAAAAAATTCACAGTATATTTTTTCTGCTTTTAGTTTTGGTTTCATTTTTTAGTCATTCTTGTGTTCTTTGTTGCATTGACTAGTTAAAAGTATTCACTGAGTTTAAAAACTGAGCAACTACTGACTGAAATCATATCAAGTCATATTTTTGTTAGACACCACTGTCCCACCTTCTGAGATTTCTTAGACATTTAATTTAACTTTGGTTTACCTGCTATGTTCCCAGAGAAGGCAATCACGTACCAGTAAAAATGTTTAGTTTTAAGAGAAAGGGTAGCTTGTTAGTGATTTTATGAATGTGTGTACCTACCCTTGCATTAGGGTGCTTTTAAAGAACAATATAGCTAAGGACCAGGCCTATTTATCAAACTTGTTGTTAAAATAGTTTTTTTTTTTTGCTAGAAAATATCTAAGAATCCCCAAATATATATATATATATATATATATATATATATATATATATATATATATATACAGTATCTCACAAAAGTGAGTACACCCCTCACATTTTTGTAAATAATTTATTATATCTTTTAATGTGACAACTTGCAACAATGTAAAGTATTTAGTGTACAGCTTGTATAACAGTGTAAATTTGCTGTCCACTCAAAATAACTCAACACACAGCCATTAATGTCTAAGCTGCTGGCAACAAAAGTGAGTACACCCCTAAGTAAAAATGTCCAAAATGGGCCCAATTGGTCATTTTCCCTCCCCGGTGTCATGTGACTCATTAGTGTTATAAGGTCTCAGGTGCAAGTAGGGAACAGGTGTGTTAAGTATGGTGTTATAGCTCTCACTCTCTCATACTGATCACTGGAAGCACCTCATGGCAAAGAACTCTCTGAGGATCTAAAAAAAAGAATTGTTGCTCTAAATAAAGATGGCCTAGGCTATAAGAAGATTACCAAGACACTGAAAGTGAGCTGCAGCATGGCGGCCAAGACCATTCAGCGGTTTAACAGGGCAGGTTCCACTCAGAACAGACCTCGCCATGGTCGACCAAAGAAGTTGAGTGCACGTGCTCATCGTCATATCCAGAGGTTGTCTTTGGGAAATAGACGTATGAGTGCTACCAGCATTGCTGCAGAGGTTGAAGGGGTGGGGGGGCAGCCTGTCAGTGCTCAGACCATATGGTGCACACTGCATCAAATTGGTCTGCATGGCTGTCTTCCCAGAAGGAAGCCTCTTCTAAAGATGATGCGCAAGAAAGCTCACAAACAGTTTGCTGAAGACAAACAGACTAAGGACATGGATTGCTGGAACCATGTCCTGTGGTCTGATGAGACCAAGATAAACTTATTTGTTTATGATGGTGTCAAGTGTGTGTGGCGACAACCAGGTGAGCAGTACAAAGACAAGTGTGTCTTGCCTACAGTCAAGCATGGTGGTGGGAGTGTCATGGTCTGGGGCTGCATGAGTGCTGCTGGCACTGGGGAGGTACAGTTCATTGAGGGAACCATAAATGCCAACATGTACTGTGACATACTGAGGCAGAGTATTGTCCCCTCCCTTCAGAGACTGGGCCACAGGGCAGTATTCCAACATAATAATGACCCCAAACACACCTCCAAGACGACCACTGCCTTGCTAAAGAAGCTGAGGGTAAAGGTGGACTGGCCAAGCATTTCTCCAGACCTAAACCTTATTGAACATCTGTGGGGCATCGTCAAAAAGAAGGTGGAGGAGCGCAAGGTCTCTAACATCCACCAGCTCCATGATGTCGTCATGGAGGAGTGGACGAGAACTCGAGTGGCAATCTGTGAAGCTCTGGTGAACTCCATGTCCAAGAGGGTTAAGGCAGTGCTGGAAAATAATGGTGGCCCAGTTTGGACATTTTCACTTAGGAGTGTACTCACTTTTGTTGCCAGCTGTTTAGACATTAATGGCTGTGTGTTGAGTTATTTTGAGGGGACAGCAAATTTACACTATTATACAAGCTGTACACTCACTACTTTACATTGTAGCAAAGTGCCATTTCTTCAGTGTTGTCACATAAAAAGATATAATAAAACATTTATATATTCACGCACCCTAGAGAATAAATTTGTGGGTGTTACAATACTTTATGTCACACCGTATTTGCACAGCGGTCTTACAAATGCAATTTAAAAAAAAAAAAAAAAACAACAGGTCATGATTTAAAATTGTGCCTGCTCATGGAATGGCGACAAACTTTGGCACTTAAGAATCACCATTGGCGATGTTTAAAAATGTCTACAGGTTACCAGTTTTGGGTTATAGAGGAGGTCTTTTGCTAGAATTATTGCTCTCACTCTAACGATTATGGTGATAATTCACATGTGTGATTTGAACACCGTTTTCATATGGGGGCATGACTTACGTATGCGTTCGCTTCTGCGCACGAGCTTGGTGGGATGGGGCACTGTAATTTTTTTTTATTATTTATTTTACTTTTTATTTTTTATTTTTACACTGTCCATTTAAAAAATGTTTTTTGGGTCATTTTTATTCCTATTATTATTATATTGTATCTCTTGTAATAGAAAAAAAGCATAACAGGACCTCTTTAATGTGAGATCCGGGGTGAAAAAGACCTCAGATCTCACATTTACACTTAAATGCAATGAAAAAAATAAAACAATGTATTTTGAAAAAAAACCCCTTTAAGACCATTGGGCAGAAGTGACGTTTGATGTCACTTCCCTCATCCAATGTTATGGAGCTGAGTGGGGGCCATCTTTCCCTTACTCAGCATCCAGTCTCACAGTGGAGAGGACCCAATCCGACCTCACCAGCCAGTCTCCAGTATCACACTACATCATTCATGCAGGCATGCAGTGTGACCTCTCCTCCACTCCATCTGAGCTGACTGCCAGACTGACTTTTTCACTTACACTCACTGGAGGTAAGAAACACAGACTGAGCCAATATTACTACAGATAATGGAAGCCATCAATGACTGTAAATCTTCCGTAACCACACAGATAGTAACAATTCGCATTGATTTCTCTCATCTGAAACAAGATGTGCAGACCCCTAAAGAACATACAGTGGAAGAATATAATCAGTACTATAGAGAACACTATTTATCCTCTGCCAGCTATTGCCAGGGAGTCAGCTAGGGATCTAGTAGCCTTTAGAAAATAATTTGATAACTGAAAATTGGTCATACTGCAATAATTTGCAGTTTGTGGACTTCCTTGAACAGTTGGTAGGCACTTTCCTGAAAGGGTTTCTTACTAAATGGCCCACTGATAGCTTACCTGACATGGATGTATCAGTTGCATTTATGATACTTATGATTGCACACTTCCTAGACAACCCCCTCTAGGAGCTCTATCCAGATCCCTAATTGTGAAAATCCTTAATTTTCAAAACAAAGCAGTAGTCATTAAAGTGTATTATCACTTTTGCGGCCAAATTGGGATACCATCTACTTTACATTTGTTGCATGATAGTTAAAGTCTGTGTGAGGACAAAACACTGTAAATTGGGCCATAGATGGATCAAACATTTGGCCCCTTTAGCAAGGACCAGACAAATTTCAATCCATCCATGGTCAGTCTAGTTGTGGAGAAGTTGATTTCACAGTCGACTTCTGTACAACCAACCTGTTGGGTTTTTGTCACTCAATCTGGGCCACCTGCTATAGCCACCAGCACTGATCATGGTATTCTAACCGCAGGGAGCTCTCTCCCCACTGTCAGAATACAATAGTTCAATGAGAGGGACTCCCCCATCAACTCCAAGTGTGTTGATGTAGGAATCAAATCACTGTTTTTGTACAACCCGCTGGTTAAATGAAAAAAAAAAAAAACTTATTCTATGGCCTACCTAAGTCTCTCCAGAAATTCTTAGCATCTGCCATAACACCTTCCTTAGAAAAATCCAAAAAGTAAGAAATATTTAATATTTAAAACATGTTTTATAGGTATGCCATGTGAATGAGAACAAATATCAAACATACTGTATATTGACGTTTTCCCAAATTTGACCGAAAAAGTGAAAATATACTTTAAGGCAGCATGCATTATAGGGTAAATATGATTTAACGATAATCTGGTGGCCATCTATCCAGATTTATTTTCAACAGATTTTCTTTCAACAGTGTCCTTCACTGAAGTGAATGACAGAACCAAGTAATTCAGTATGCCATGATTTACCCAGCTATACTGAAAGTGATAATTAAGGGTGAGCCATCCCTCTCTACGACTCCCCACGAGGCTTCCGATTGGCTGGATGACTAATTTGGCCCTGCTTATTTCTTGTCATTCATTAAAATTCAGATAAGTACTATTTATATCATAAACCTGCTTGCCTTCCCAACTTTTAAGCTGCTTCTTTCCTGCCCCATACTTAGGGGACTCTGCATATCCCGATAAGTGTTCCAACCTGCACCTCCTATAGATGTCTATAAGTAAAATTACCTCTACCTTTACCAAGGCTTATTGCAGTCACAATCAACTGCCTTCTTTTAAATGAAGTGCTGTAAGCTTTACATCTGTCTATATGCTGTACTATAACGTCTAGACATGGTTCTATGCTCTGATAGAGAATCTGGCTATCCATGTGTGTGATATCAGCTCCTTTGTTATCTTTTATATCGGAGTTAGTGGCAAGAACATGTCTGAATCCTGTGATGCAACAGACCTGCACACTGTACTGCTCTGGTAGTGTATTATTTGTCTACTCTGATTGAACCTTAGCTGCCTATCATCTTCCTCATCCTTATAAAAGTGCAATGTCGGTGCTGTGTCTGATCCCCAGTACATTACTGCCTTAGTCTTGGCTCTACTTGATTTAGAGTTCCCACTTGCTGGTGTCATGAAGGGTACATCATATCGGAGGCCTTTAACTCTGCACCAATGGAGAACATGGAATGCGCCAGACCTCCAAGTTTTCCAAGTTGGCTATGGCCTCTTCCAAAATATTACTAGCTCATGGACTTGTTCACGTAGTTTGGTCTATAGACTCTCTACAGTTGAGTTCAGTGAGCAGAATGGGATTGGAATTTGGACTTTGTTTGGTTTGGTTTCCTCGCACACTATTCTGTACTATTACTTCTATACTCTTTTATGTTACTGACCATATTTTTACACCATCATTTTGCTTTATGATCTCATAATTATGTCTTGGTTTTGGTTGCAGAGTTCTCAACGTAAATCTCAAATGATCCTTTGAGCTTAGTTGTCTCAAAAATTTTAATCCTCACCTTATATGTTTGCAGGAAACCCACTTATTGGGTTCCAAACCTTAGAGTGGTGGGTGGATGAAAGGTCCAATTTACATCCAGCCTCGTTGTATTGCCTGTGCCTGTTGGTACACAGAGTGGCTGGATGTTCACTGTAGTGTGGAGACAGTGCAAGTGCTTGGAGCCACTGTTGAAATTGAAGTACTTGTAGCAATAAACACCAATCCTATGCTGAACCAAAGTTAAAGTGTTACTAAACCCACAACAGTTGAATCAGTCTGTATATGCAGAATATCATGCTTGTTATACTCACTGTGGAACCTAAGGGGATAATCCTCTGTATTGCGTAAAAAGGCTCTTTGATCCTTTATGGACAGATTCTCCTCCTCCTGCAGGGTCTCTCTTGGCAAGGCCAGACAAGACACAGTGAGGGTAATCCTGCTGCACGTGCTCAGTTTGGTCTCTATTGCTGGAAAGAATATTTCTTGTTTGAGCTGAACTTTTCAGGTCACATGATATTGACATCACACATATGGGTGTGTATACATATCCTAAATGACATTCCAGTCCCTCTCTCCTCCTCCGTGCCCAGTAACTAAAAAAGGAACACAGTGGGTGGAATGTCACATCTTAATTGATGGGTGATCCACCTCCCATAACAGCATGAGTACACAGGCTATAGTGGAAATATCCTCCTACCTAAACACTCAGCACTCAGGCAGACCCTATTTTTAGAAAGCCTGAAGGCAGTGATTGGTTTTTGGGGTCCTGTATGTGGCTAGACTGCCAAAAAGGCTCACACATTTGGTCTCTTCATATTCAGGAGAATCTGTAGAATGTATTTTGGGGTGTAATTTCACATATGCCCATGGCATGTCTGAGCAATATATCATTTAAGTGACAACTTTGTATAAAAAAAATATGTAATTTTCCTGAAACCCGTAGCAAAATATAAAATATTCCATGGACTCAACATGTAATAGCTTGGGGTGTCTATTTTCAAAAATGGGGTCATTTGGGGGGGGTGCTATGTTGACATTTCAGGGCCTCAGAAACTGTGATAGGTAGTTAAATCAACAATTTACGCCCTTAGAAAGCCTGAAGACGGTGATTGGTTTTCGGGGTCCTGTAAAAGCGGCTAGGCTCCTAAAAAGTCTCACACATGTGGTTTCCCCGTACTCAGGGAAAGCAACAGAATGTATTTCGGGGTGTAATTCCACATATACCAATGTCATGTGTGAGCAATATATCATTTAGTGACAACTTTGTGTATAAAAAAAAGTTGTCATTTTCCTGAAACTTGTGGAAAAATATAAAATATTCTTTGGACTCAAAATGCCTCATAGAAAATAGCTTGGGATGTCTACTTTCCAAAATGGGGTCATTTGGGGGGTTTTGAACTGTCCTGGCATTTTATGCCCAACATTAGAATCTTATGCCAGACATCACCCACTCTTCTAACCACTTCAGCCACCAAGTACTTTCTGACACTTTTTGTTTACAAAAAAATTGTTAGAAAGTTACTTTGAACCTCCAAACATTATTTTTTAAAGCAGAGGCCCGAGAGAATAAAATGGTGGGTGTTGAAAAAAAATTTTCACAGTATTTGTGCAACGATTTTCCAAACAAATTTTTTTGGAAGAAAAACACCCTTTTGAATTTCAATGCACAAAAACAGACCATGTTGCCCAAATGTTTGGTAAAAATAAAGATGATCTTATGCTGAGTACATAGATACCAAACATGACATGCTTTAAAATTATGCACACCCGTGCAGCAGCGACAAACTACATACATTTTTCAAAGCTTTTAAAAGCCTTTACAGGTTGCCACTTTAGATTTACAGAGGAGGTCTACTGCTAGAATTACTGCCCTCGATCTGTCATTCGCGGTGATACCTCACATGCATGGTGCAATTGCTGTTTACATATGACACAAGACCGATGATTGAGTTTGCCTTTGCGTGCAAGCACGGGGGGAACAGGGGTGCTTTAATTTTTTTTTTTAATTATTTATTTTGCTTTTTTATTTTATTTTTACACTGTCCCTTTCATTTTTTTAATACGTTTTTATTGTTATCACAGGGAATGTAAATATCCCCTATGATAGCAATAGGTAGTGACAGGTACTCTTTTTTGAAAAATTTAGGGTCTATTAGACTCTAGATCTCTCCTCTGCCCTTAAAGCATCTGACCACACCAAGATCGTTGTAATAAGATGCTTTCCCAGTTTCCCAATGGCACTGTTTATATCTGGCGAAAGCAAAGTCATAAAATGCTCATAGCGTCCGGTTTCTTAAGCCATAGAGATGATTGGAGCTGTTCTGGTCTCTGATCAGCTCTATGGTCAGCCTACTACATTCTCGGGTTCCCCAGTAAGGCAGAAGAGCCCGTGAAAAACATGGAAGACGGCGGGAGGGGGGATGTTCCCTCCCACTGCTTGTAAAAGCAGTCTAGTGGCTAATTAGCTGATAGGAGTGCTTTTACATGAAAGCCGACTGCTGGCTGAAAAAAAATGATACCAAGATGATACCTAAACCTGCAGGCATCATTCCGGTATAAACACTCAAAGTCCAGCAGCATACAGTACGCTGCTGGTCCTTGTTGGGCATATATTGTAATGTTCTTTTTTTTAAGCAGCCTGTGGGTTAAAGGAAAAAAGGGAACCTAACATATTCCTCCATTCATATTGATCAACCGATGGTATACCCACCATTAGAAAACCGCCCTACATCCTCCCACTTCTAATGATGGGCATACAGATCCTTCCATTCACATCAATTGATGTGGATGAAGAAATCTCTGCCAAGAAAAGTAAATAAAAATATATGCCAAAGCATAGGGGTGATCCACCTCTATGTCCACCCCTGCCCCTATGCTTCGGCATATATGCTCTTATTTTAACTGTGGTGGTGAAATCACCTCCTACAGCACTGGAGTCATGGATTTACGTATTGTGAGAGCAAAACCTGTTGCTGTCAAAATAAATAAATCAGTGCTGCAGCTGAATGGCATACCTGCAAAGCAAACAATGGTAACAATAAATCACAATATCAATAAAACATTAACTTAATAAAACAACTTTTTATTGCAATCTGTGCTAAAAAAGAGTAACAAATATATGCTGAAGCATAGGGGCAATCTGCCCCTGATGTCCACCCCTGCCCCTATGCTTTGGCATATATGCTCTTTTTTTAACTGTGGTGGTGAAATCACTTCCTACAGCGCTGGAGTCACTGATTTACGTATTGTGGAAGCAAACCCTGTTTATGTCAAAATAAACAAATCAGTGCTGCAGCTGAATGGCGTACCTGCAAAACAAACAACGGTTAACAATAAAACACAGTAAGAGTACAGTATAACAGTAGAATGACATACCTGACATACCTGCAAAGCAAACAATGGTTAACAATAAAACACAGTATCAGTACAGTATAACAGTAGAATGGCATATCTGCAGAGCAAACACAACAAAACACAGTAACAATAAAACATTACAGTATAGCATAAAATATAGTAAAACTGTAAGAACAATAAAATATTATACTTTTTTTTTAAATTGTTATCTTTTTTATTTTTTTACACTTTTATTTGTATCTGTAAAGGTTCCATTTATGGGTCTCTCAAAATGAGATGGCCATCTCATTTTTCGAGACCCTGTGTGAAAGTGTGCCACTAGTGTGTGGTAGCGACTAGGGATGGGTGAACGGTTTGGCCTGGGCATGAGTTCGGGCTGAACATTGGCTGTTCACCCATTCACCAAGCAACTGAATTATCGGGTCATTTGATTGCTTTTTCGGCCCACTGAATGGCCACAATGCACTGCACTGCTGCATAGTGCATTGAAAGTCCTGATTAGCTGAAGCAGTGAAAGCTTTGCCCAATCAGGGCACAGAGCACTGTCAGAGCCATGATTGGACACTGTCATGATGACTCTATCCAATCATAGCTCATTGCTCTTAGTCCCGGCCCACACTATAAAAGTATTCTTTAAATAGCGGCCATTTTCAGTGTGATTTTGGCGTGGAGAGAGATAGAACAGGGCTCTGTTTAGTGCTTCTAGACAGTTAGTGTGCTATAGTTTGCTATTGTGATTCTATTGTCAGCGTACAATATTATTTTGGTATCAATCTTAGGATAGTGTGAGTGTAGTGACGGCCATCATTCATCTTTGTATTAGTGTGCAGCTAGAGTAGGGACAGTTCAGATAGTGTCAGTGTAGTGTAGTGACAAGTCATTCATCTTTACATTAGTGAATATCAAGAGTAGGGACAGTTTAGATAGTGTGATTGTAGTGTATTGACCAGTGACCACTATTCATCTTTAGTGTGTGCATGTAGGGACAGTTCAGATAGTGTCAGTGTAGTGTAGTGTAGTGATGAGTAGAGTTGAGCGAACTTCTAGAAGTCCGGGTTCTGCTGGTTCGGCCGAACTTCAGGACAAAGTCCGGGTTCGGGTCCGGACAGAACCCGAACTTTGTCCCGGACCCCGAACCCCATTGAAATCAATGGGGACCCGAACTTTTAGGCACAAAAATGGCTGTAAAATAGTCCTGGAAAGTCCTAGAGGTCTGCAAAAGGAAGGAAATGGGGGTAAGGGTGGGGCAATTGACCTACAAAGAAATGGGGACAGGGAAATAACTTTAAATATTTTTAGAAAAATAAAAACATAAAAAAAGCAAAAATGGAGGTGAATGTGGATTATCTTCAAACTGGGTCTGAAAAGTATTAATTAACAGTAGAGGCCATATAACTGTTCTAAAATCATCTTCAAACTGTGTCAAAAAAGTATAAATAAGCCGGGAGAACCCATATCACTGTTCTGCAAACATCTGGAAAATGTGTGTGTCACTTTAAATATAACCGTGAATAACTAAACATCTGTTCTGCACACATCTGTAAAGTCTGTGTGTCACTTTAAATATAGCCGCTAATAACTGAACATCTTTTCTGCACACATCTGTAAAGTCTGAGTGTCACTTTTAATATAGCCGCTAATAACTAAACATCTGTTCTGCACACATCTGTAAAATCTGTGTGTCACTTTAAATATAGCCGCTAATAACTGAACATCTGTTCTGCACACATCTGTAAAGTCTGTGTGTCCCTTTTAATATAGCCGCTAATAACTGAACATCTGTTCTGCACACATCTGTAAAGTCTGTGTGTCACTTTTAATATAGCCGCTAATAACTGAACATCTGTTCTGCACACATCTGTAAAGTCTGTGTGTCACTTTAAATATAGCGGCTATATAAAAATAAATTTAGAACAATAATATGGCTCTTTATGCAGCTGGAAGAACAGTAATATGGTTCTATGCGGCTGGAAGAACCGTAATATAGCTCTTTGCCCCTGTAATAGGCTTTTTCCATACACTTTGAAGATAATTTTAGAACAGTAATATGGCTCTATGCAGCTGAAACAGGCTTTTCCCACACACTTTTAAGATGATTTTAGAACACTAATATGGCTCTATGCGGCTGAAACAGGATTTTCCCACACACTGTGAAGATGATTTTAGAACACTAATATGGCTCTATGCGGCTGAAACAGGCTTTTCCCACACACTTTGAAGATGATTTTAGAACATTAATATGGTTCTATGCGTCTGCAATAGGCTTTTCCCACACACTTTGAAGATGATTTTAGAACAGTAATATGGCTCTATGCCCCTGCAATAGGCTTTTCCCACACACTTTGAAGATGATTTTAGAACAATAATCTTTCCCTTAAAGCAACAGCTGGAGGCTTTCCCTGTACAACTTGGAGATGATTTTAGAATCTAAAATCATCTCCTAGTTCTATAGGGAGAAGTTCCTACTGTTGCTTAAAGGGACAGATTATTGTTTCTTGTACAA
>BLSH010267737.1:126801-149469 GCA_018402905.1 Glandirana rugosa
CGTGCCCGTCCCTGCGATATAGAGCGATTGACGTGTGACCCGTTTACATCACCGCCCACCCGGACTCGGCCCATCGGTAAACCGCGTACAGGAAGGTGGTGGTTCCTAACGTCCCGTAAAGAGAAACGGAGGACAACGGAGGAGGAGGATGACGCGAAGGAGGAGGAGCCGGCTCAGGCCCACCCGCCACTACATTTGCCCAGTGTGCAGTTAGCGAGATATAGCGTCCCTGCCCGTGCTTACTGGTCCATGTATCAGTGGTTATGTGGACCTTGCCACTGATGGCGTTGCGCAGTGCACACTTTATCTTGTCCCCGACTTGTTTGTACAGGGAAGGGATGGCTCGCCTGGAAAAGTAGTGGCCTCCATCAGGTTTTTGAAACTGTCCGTGTCCACCAGACGGAATGACAGCATTTCAAAGGCCAGGAATTTTGAAATGCTGGCATTCAGGGCCAGGGATTGTGGGTGGGTAGGGGGGTACTCCCTCTTTCTCTCCAGTGTTTGGGAGATGGACAGCTGTAAGCTTCCATGGGACCATGTGGAAATGCTTGGGGACGCTGGCGGACATGGTGGCGTTGCTGTCATATCGTCTGTATGGTGGCGTTGCTGTCATATCGTCTGTTTGCTGGGTGGCAGGTGACACTGTCACTGTAGAGGTGGAGGGAGAGGCCGAGGCAGCAGCAGAAGAGGAAGCAGGAGGAGGCCAAGACCTTTATAGGATTTTGAGGTAATTATTCCAATGCAGCTTGTGCCTTGAATTTAGATGCCTGGTCATGGAGGTTGTGCTCAGGTTGAGAACATTTATGCCCCGGCTCAGGCTATCATTGCACAGCTTGCAAACCACTCGTGTCTTGTTGTCAGCACATTGTCTGAAGAACTGCCACCCGGGGGAGCACCTTTGAGCTGCCTTTGGTGTGCTAGGTCCCTGGGTGCGGTGGGTAGTAGCAGGCCTACTGTCTAGGGGACGCTCGCTCCGCTTTTGCAACCTGCTTCCTCTTTTGCTGTGCTGGTGCCTCTGTGCGACCATCACCTCTTCCTCCAAACTCCACACGTCACTCGCATGACCCTCATTCCATGTGGGGTCTAGGACCTCATCATCCTCCACATGATCTTCCACCCACCCTTCACCGCTGCCCTCCTTGTCAGTCTGCACACTGAGGCAAGCTGCAGCAGTTGGCACCTGTGTTTCATCATCATCAGAAATGTGCTGCGCTGGTGTTTCCATGTCCTCATCCTGCAACAGAAGAGGTTGGGCATCGGTGCACTTAATGTCTTCCACTTCTGGGGCAGCGCTATGTGGATGGCCCACAGAAAGCACACCAGGAGAGTCATCAAAAAGCATAAGAGTCTCTTGCAGGACTTGGGGCTCAGACTGCTTGGCTAATTTACAAGGGGCTGAGGTGAAAGACAGATGGCCATGGGGTTTGGGTGCCGACTCTGAGCTTTCATCAAGGGACCGGGAGGGAGACAATGTAAAGGAACTGGAGGCATTGTCAGCCACCCAATCTACTATTGCCTGTACTTGTTCTGGCCTCACCAATCGTTGAGGGGCATTCTGGCCTACCATATACCGGTGAAAATTCTGTTGGCTACCTGAGGAAGGTGTTTCCCTTGTGCGTGTAGCTGGTACACCTCGACCACGTTCCAACAGGAGGTATACCAACACCACCAACACCAGCAGCACCAGCATCACCAGCAGCACCATGACCACGTCCCTTTTTTGCTCTCCTCATTGGGCCCGCAAATGTACTATGTATCCCTATGTAAGTATTTATTAATACCAATTAATACCTTTTTTTGGAAAACAGCAACATAGCCGGACTTTTTATTTTGGTGCAAGAAATGCACTGCTCACACCAACAGTTGGAAGCTCTCCATTTAGAACTAGGAGATGATTTTTGAACAATAATGTGTCACTTACAGCAACAGCTATAACCTGGCCCTATAGGAGTAGGCAATGATTTTTGAACAATAATCTGTCCCTCTAAGCACCAGCAGGAACCTCTCCCTATAGAACTAGGAGATGATCTTAGAACAATAATCTGTCCCTCTAAGCAGAAGAATCTACCTAGTGCAGTCAGATCGCTCAAAGCAACAGTATGTGAAATCTCAAATTACTCCCACAATCTGATCGTTGTGTACGATCGCACAATCTGATCGTTGTGTACGATCTGCAATGTGTCACTCAAAGCAGCAGTATGTGAAATCTCAAATTACTTCAACAATCTGATCATTGTGCACGATCGTAGCGATCGTTGTGTTATGCAGAGTTTGATCTGCAATCTGCAATCTGTCACTCAAAGCAGCAGTATGGGAAATCTCAAATTTCTGCAATCTATCCATCAGAGCAACAGCAGTAGTAATCTCAGGATGCAGGATCAGATGTTAAAATGTCTGCAATCTCTCCCTCACAAAAACGCCGACAGCTTCCTCTCCCTACACTAAGCCAAGAGCATGTGACATGCAGCACTGTGACTCCAGCTTATAAAGAGGCTGGGTCACATGATGCACTGGCCAATCACAGCCATGCCATTAGTAGGCATGGCTGTGATGGCTCCTAAGGGGCAAACCAGTGAAACGCTTGTTGATTGGCTGCCCTTCAGCTATTCAACATGCGCGATCAACTACCAGAACCCAGAACCCAAACGTTTTTTGAAATGTCCGTGTTCGGGTCCGGGTCCCGGACACCCGAAAGTTCGGTACGGACCCGAACGTTACAGTCCGGGTTCGCTCAACACTAGTACCCACCATTCTAGATGAAGTCTGGTATGAATTTTTAAGGGGCACCCTATGCTAAAAACAAAAAATCCATGCTGATCCTTGCTGCTCTCCTCACTGCTAGAGATCTCTAGTATCCTCTGAAGATGTGAATGAACTTGAAACACATTGGGAGGAGCTACGTGCTGATGTTTCACCGACACTTCCATTTCTGGGACCAGCGGCCATTTTAGAAAGTGAATGTTCCCACATGGTAGATTTACACTCTGCTATACTTGCAATCTTTGATGTATTGATTTAATAGATTGATACAAGCTGATTTTATGAATAAGTTACTACACTATATATCCTTTTTCTGTGGCTCTGGTGTTGTAAGCGTTCCTCCTAGGCTTGATATATTGGTGGTGCTGGCAGCCCCCTGTGCGAGTGGAGGATTACAATGCAGATGGATTCCCATACTATGATGCCCTGTGAGTGCTAAAAATGCTGTCTGCTGCCTTTCTGATGCAACTTAATAGCTGGTGAGTGTGCAAAGGTGGTGGTTTGGAGAAACACATGGTGATATATTTGGACTGTTGCATGAATACTCCACACAGACAACTGGTGGAATTATTATTTACCACTAAGAAGAGTCATATGCACTTTTTTGTTTTTATTTTTGATTTTCTATGCACTTTTTTGCTTGTTATTTTTTTGTCATAAGTACATTATTTACACTGCGCTTAGGCACTGCACTTTTGTTTTCACATTTTATTTTGGACTTTGTATATGTCAGGACCTTGTGTCATTGCTTGGGTCACTAGCTGGTGGCACTGTTGTTTTTAGAACCAAAGGGTGCAGTTCTGGTGGCCACCAGCAGATGTCTCCCAGCAGATGGACCATACAGGTAATTAGGCTGCACCTGATATGGACTGCTGGGGGTATATAAGCCCGCCCTTCACTGAGGCTCATCACTTCAGTCTTTTCCCTGCAAGCCGTATCCCTGCGTGAGCCTGATCTGTTCCTGTTCCTTGTACCCTCATCTGGAGACCTTTCCCCTGGAACCTGCTTCCTGCTGCCACTAACTGGCTTCCTTCTCCCCTTGTCTCTTGCCTCTGCCTGTCTTGCTCGTGTGTGTCCCCCCCCCCCACTTGTATATAGTTAGGTTAATTACATGGGGTTTTCATTGTTTCGTTCATTTTCCACTTGCTTGTTTATGATTTATTGGTGTTGGTATTGGATGTGTGTCATTTTCTTAATAAACATATTGTTTACTTATTCATCTGGTCCTGATTCCCTAAGGTGCAGCCAACTGATCTGACCACCCTTGCTGGATGACTGCATGTGGTATCCCTGACATAATACTGAAGCCATACAATCAGATTGGCTGCACCTGGGAATTAGGTCTTAGCAATTGCTGCAAGATGCATTCTGAAGAGGTTCTATTTTGCACTGCTTGTAACAGAATACAAAGAATATTGCCACCAAATGTTGAAAGAGCAGGCTAGGGAGCAATTGTTGGAATGCATTCATCTGGCTCACTCTTTTGTTGATTAAGGCAGCTTTTTGTTTGAAGATTGCATAGAACAACCAAGAACCTTTTTGGGATTTTTAAGGAGACTTCAATCATAGAAAAATCAACGTGGGGCGCATGCGTGGCTGTTCAAGATGGAGGATGCACATCAAGTGAGCTCTATCCCGCTCCGCTCTTCATGACCCCTGCACAGCTACAGACGCCTCGTTTCACCACAGGGTTAAGTGATCACAGACCACAACCACCTCTGGACCCCCTCCATGGTGAAAATTGGCTATCAAAAGCCGTACCCCAGGTCCTACATCGACACGTGGCCTGTTACGACCATGGAGCGCTTCCTAACTAGGCCTGCATCCCCGGTCTCGATTAATCAGGATGACCTTGCTGAGAGTATCAGCACACTTATGACTGAGACTTCCTCCCAAACGACCCCACTCCTAACCCCTGAGCTGCTGGATGAAAAACTGCAGGCTCTATTACTCCAGTTAACCTGCAATATATCGCAGGAGGTTGGGAAACTACCCAGGAGCTGCAGGGAGAAATAGACCAGACTGGGGAACGCACAGACATGATGGAAACGTAATTTGATGATAGGATCGGTGAAGAAGGCTTCTTCCTCCTCTACACTGCAGCAATCCCATTCCAGCAGATATCCAACTTGATGACTCTCCAGAAGTCCCTCAAATTTTCAAGTATGGTCTCAGTACCATGAAGTTCACCCCATGGAACTTTCCAGGGCTCTCCTTCAGGTTTTATTTCTTCTTTACATGTTACAGTTAAGAAGCTTGTAGCTACACTAGCTTTCATCAACCCTAGATGGAGAGTGGGATGAGGATCTCTGCCTCGTCTTCTTGTGGAGTCACCATGTTTCCCCATATGTCCCAAAGCACTGACCCTGGGATCCTGAGATGCAGTAGCCTCTCAGGCTCACAAATGTTGTTTTTCTTTTTTTTTTTTTGCTGTTTCCTAGGCCAAGGTGTCCTGATGAAGTTCTGGCTCTTGGAACGAAACATGTAGATGGTGATGCAGTGATGTGCCTCTAGCCCCCCACCATAGTTTTCCCTCCACCCCAGGAACTCCAAATGTACAATGTGGAGCACTTCTGAAATATCTGGTACATTATCTACCAGTCCACTCAGCCGGGACTATCAGCAGCCTGGAAGCTGCACACCTGTGATTGATTTACTGGAGTGGATCTCATAGCACATCAGAGAGCTGCACAGAGCTGGGAAATAACAGCATGGACTATCGATCCTGAATAGTAGGAGCACCTGCTTAGAGGACAGTGAGTATACCATTTTTACACAGATTTGTTTTGTTACAGCAGCTGTAGTGGCGAGCAGCTATTACCTGTAGGACACGGGAATCTTCCCGCACATGTTCGCTGCTGTTTCTCTCCATCCCTCTGATGAGATCATGGATGGCCAGCTCAGCTCTGCATCAAACACAGTCCTATGAAGGATTGGCTGCATTTGGACATTAAGACCTAGCTGCTTTTATTGGTCTCTGATATACTATTTCTACAATTATCATCATTTGGAATCATCCAGTAGAAGCTACCTACATTAGAATATTGACTTTGGACTGGTTTTCTGATGGTGGATCTCTTCGGGTAGCAGGATCCCTGTTGTGCTCAGCAGCTCTACAGTGGTATATTGCCCCATTTGCCGGCACGGGCTTTAAGGTGGGGATCTGTACCCTGTGTGAGCGGGAGCATATGGGGCTCCTAATGAGGTGGTTGAGGTTCATTTAGTTTTATCTGGTGGGTGAGAGGGGAGGCATTGTTGGGAGGTTTACTCAGTTCCCTGGAGGGACTGCATCCTACTTCCACAGCCAGGGATCCCCTCTCTTTTGGGGGGTTTGGTTGGTGGAGGAGGGTATACAGGGTTCACTAATATTTAGGTGGTTGATAGCAATGTATCTGCAATAAACTTTGGTAAATTACTCAGAATGGGTTGTGCATTGTCTTCATGTTTTTTGTTAATGTTTTTGCGATTCTAATTTTTGACTATTTTTGAGTACTACCTTTTCTAAATGAGTAGGATTCCCATAGTGTGCTCCTTTTTTGTATTCAAAATGGCCCTTTGCTACGCTAATTTTCACTTCATAAGATTTCATTTTTTCAAATGTTTTCTGCATTCTAAGTGCTATACATATAGTCTACCAGTTCCCACTGCACCTACTTCCATTGCCTACACCTTAGGGGTATTTTTTGTTATGTACTGCTTACATGTGCTCTATGCTAATGCTTGGTCATGGCTTTAAAAATCCTGTCATATAACGTTAAAGGTTTAAATTCTATAAAAAAAATGTTGGTTGGCCTTGAAACAGTTCAGAGCTTCTGGGGCGGACATGATTCTAGTTCAGGAGACTCACTTTCGCTCAAAAGGTTCTTTTAATTTTGCCTCTAGATATTTCCCTCTTGCTTACAAAACCTCAGACTCATCGAGCAAGGCTGGGGTAGCGATTCTGGTCAAACAGATTGTTTGGACCCTCACGGTTGCTATATTGTACTAGATTGTGAATACATGTCTGTCAGTCTCACGCTAAAGAATGTATATGCCTCCAATACCAGTCAGATCAAATTTCTCTTTTCAATGGTCTGCTCATCTATTTACGATCATTGGCAGAGACTTCAATATTGCCTTCTCCCCCACATGAGATAGAAGGTTCCTGTTCCACGCTACCCTACCCCCTTTGAGTAAATCCTTGACAACATCCTTCCAACAACTAATACGATCTCACTGTCTCTATGATTCCTGGAGAATTAAACACCCCACTAGAAAGAAGTTCTCCTTCTACTTTCCACCCCACAAGATGTTCTCCAGACTTGACTACTTATTTATCTCAGCCCCACTTCTGACTAATGTAGTATGTTCCGACCTGGGCATGATCACCTGTTCTGATCACATTGCAATGTCTATAGACCTCTCTCTTTCTAAAGCCTTCCCCCAAAAATGTCACTGGCAACTCAATGAGTCCCTACTTTCTAGGCTGGACACCAAAGAGACCCTTTCTAAAGCCTTGACTGAATTTTTGCAGCTCAGTACTGATTCTGTTGAGGGGGCATCCACTTTAGCCGCTGCAATTCATGCCCATCTGGACATCTAGGGGGTCTCCATGCCTCAGAGAGAATACAAACTCTCCTTATATGCAGATGATGTCCTATTAACTCTAACCCACCTTCACGTCTCCCTCCCTTCTCTACACGCCTTACTTTCTCAATTTAGCATCCTATCTGGATATAATAAAAACCTCTAAAATGGAGGCCATGCCTCTCCATATTTCCTCTGAAGACCTCTCCACACTACAGAAATCCTACCCGTACAGATGGTGTCTGTATTCACTTAAGTACCTTTTAATTAGAGTTGAGCGAACTTTGGGGTGTCCGTGACCCGAATCCGAACATTTGAAAAAAAGTTTGGGTTCGGGTATTTGATCACGCATGTTGAGTAGCTGCAGGGCAGCCAATCAACAAGAGTTTCACTGGTTTGCCCTTAGAAGCCATCATGTGATCCAGCCTCTGTATAAGCTGGAGTCACGTAGTGCTGCATGTCACATGCTCTCAGGCTAGTCTAGGGAGAGGATGCTGCCCGCGCTATGAGGGACAGATTGCAGATATTAATAACATCTCATCCTGCATTACAGAACAATCTGATTCTGGACTAGGTAGAGATTACTACTACTGCTTTGAGGGACAGATTGCAGATCTCATCCTGCATTACAGAACGATCTGATTCTGGACTAGGTAGAGTCTACTGCCTTGAGGGACAGATTATTGTTCTAAAATCATCTCCTAGTTCTATAGGGTCAGGCTCCTGCTGTTGCTGTAAGGGACAGTTTATTGTTCTAAAATCATCGCCTACTCCTATAGGGTCAGTTTCCTGCTGTTGCTGTAAGGGACAGATTATTGTTCTAAAATCATCGCCTACTCCTATAGGGTCAGTTTCCTTGTTGCTGTAAGGGACAGATTATTGTTCTAAAATCATCGCCTACTGCTATAGGGTCAGGTTCCTGCTGTTGCTGTAAGGGACAGATTATTGTTCTAAAATCATCACCCACTGCTATAGGGTCAGGTTCCTGCTGTTGCTGTAAGGGACAGATTATTGTTCTAAAATCATTGCCTACTGCTATAGGGTCAGGTTCCTGCTGTTGCTGTAAGGGACAGATTATTGTTCTAAAATCATTGCCTACTCCTATAGGGTCAGGTTCCTGCTGTTGCTGTAAGGGACAGATTATTGTTCTAAAATCATCACCTACACTGCCATGGTCACGGCCTAGTCAACCTCTAGGCTCCTACTCCACATCCACCCCCCTTCCCATTTTTATTTTTTTTTATTTGATTTTAAGTTATTTTCCCTATCCCCATTTTTTTGTAGGACACTTGTCCTACTCTTACCCCCATTTTACTTCCTTTTGCAGCCCTCTAGCACCTGCCAGGACTTTTTTACAGCCATATTTGTGCCAAAAAGTTTGGGTCCCCATTGACTTCAATGGGGTTCGGGGTAAAGTTCGGGTCAAGTTTGGCATCGAATCCAAACTTTTTCACGAAGTTCGGCCGGACCCGCCGAACCCGAACATCCAGGTGCCGAACTCTACTTTTAATACAAATTACATCTACCTACTTATCTTTATATTTGACTAACTTTGTTCCTCTATTTAAAGACATAAATACCATGTTAAAGCACTGGAGTACATATCCTATCCCCTGGCTGGGTAGGATAAATGTTTTAAAAATGTCTATCATGCCAAAATTACTGTATTTTTTAAAAAAACACTCTCAATACTTATTCCTATTGCTCAACTAAAAGTACTTAAACAATGGTTCCTCAACTTTATTTGGAACAATAAAGCACAGTGGGTGGCCAAAAGCCATGGTTTTCGCTCCGAAACATCATGGTGGTCTAGGAGTTCTTAAATATTATTTTGCATCTCACCTTCAATTGGTCTCGTCTTGGTCTGCCCAGACGACACCGAATAGATTGTCAGAGATCTAAATGGGTTCCCTTTACCCAACCCACCCCAGCTCCCTAATATGGTCCCCCTCCCTTCTCCGAAATCCTAAACTGTCTGGGTTATGTTTAGCTCCAATGCTTTTTACTTTGAAGATTTGGCGCTCCTGTTTCACGAGGTTCTCTCTCTCTTCGCCTTGCCTGCCTCTATCTAACACACTTTACAACCCCACTATCCCTGACAGTCTATCCTTTGCCCAGGTATCCATATGGGCTGAAGCTAGACTGTTCCAGCTTTGACATCTTGTCCATCCAGTTACACGTCAACTCCGTACATTTAAAGACCTCCACAATACCTATCGTATCTCTAAACATAAGTTTTTTTTCTAGCTCCAAATTAAACACTATCTTTCCACACTTTCAATTTCCCTCACACTGCCCAAACCCACCACCTTCTAGCTTATCTGTGCAGAATGCCCTCATCAACTACATCTAATCTCTTTGATATACAAACTTCTCCGCGACGCTGTTCCACTCATTACAGAACTCCATTCCTACATGAGCACATGGTCATCTATCCTACAATGTCCTATCACCCTTCCTTGTTGGAACAAAATATGGATGTCTACGTCTAAAATATCCAGATGTGTGGTGCAGAGAGAGACAGCCTATAAAATTCTAATGTTTTGGTATAAGACATCTGCTGTCTTGCACTGTCAAGACTGCTCCCTCTCCCCTTTGTGCTGGTGGTGTGGTAAAGCAAGGGGCACCCGTTTTCACATTTTTTGGCAATGCAAGATTATTGTGCCTTGCTGGACTGAGGTGATGTCGCTGCTCCAGTGAGAACTTGATTTCCCCATTCTGTTGGACCCGCTATACTACCTCCTAGGCCTTCCCTTCCCAGACATTGGTAAAATCTCAAATAAACTTGACTCTTTTATATTATTAGTGGCCAAGAGAACTATCTCCTCACACTGGTTATCCCCAACCTCCCTCCCAAGTCCAGCTCCTGAAGACAATCTTAGAAATCTGAAAAATGGAATATATGACAGCTCTAGTGGGTGATACTGTTGCTCAATTTAACAAGGTGTGGGATGCTTGGTATCTCTCAGAGTTTGGCTCCCCCCGAGACACTGACTAAGATGGATGTTTGGGGGTGCCATTCATGCACTCTTAAACTGAACCTTCCCACCTCATTATACCCTGGTCCTCCACATCCAATCCCCCAGGTATATTTTTTTACATTGTTAACATGTGTTCTTGATCTTCCTATATATAAGTGCATTATGTTTTGATGTTACAGCTATGTGTCACATCATATGTATTACTGGATATGTTGTTTTTTTGTTTTTTGTTTTCTTTCCTTTCCTATGGCCAATTTATATGTCCACTTTCTCTGTACAAGAATTTATTTTGTATGCCTCTTTTATAAAATCTTTAATAAAAAACACAATTTAAATTAAAAAAAAAGAAAAATCGACTTTATATAAAACAGATTAAGCTTATTAACAATGATTAAAAGAAGAAAAAATTGGTTCAATAAAAATACATTGAACATGTATACATATCAAAATATCACTACTTTGTGTCCCAAGCATCAATGGCTAGAGCATGATGTTTGATCCCAACATGTTTCGCCAAACTTGGCTTCCTCAGGGGATATCACAGACCATCGTTTATCACAAAACGCTAATAAAGACAAAATATCCAAAATCAAACAATAGTTATCTTGAAATGCAACATCATTATCCATAAATTGATTGTTCACTCTATCCAAAGCCCTCTAGAAACTTACCACCAGGATCACCAGAGGGAACCTCCAAGTGAGTACACACTAGTCTTGGGAGAGAAGCATTGCCAGCTGGTATCTAGGAACCATCATCATATGACTCTTTGGGCTGTATATACGAGTGGTCAAAAAGGAACCCCCCACACAACTAAATATATCAAAGGCATTTATCTTATAACAGGGCTAAGGTGTACTCAAGGAGATAATGGCAAACATAGTAAAGCAAAGAGGGTAGAATAGATTATCTCAAGCCAAGTATGACCTGGCAATGGTCACCCCTGTGCTTCAGCAGCTTTCATGCCAGAGATGCCAGCTAGAGTTGAGCAGACACCTGGATGTTCAGGTTCGTCTGGTTCGGCCGAACTGCTGTTTGTTGTGGCGTGATGTTGACAAAGCTTTTCCACATTTCAGCCATGCTAACCCTGTCTTCTGAGGTGCTGGCGGTGCCACAGCTGCATTGGTGACCTCTTCCTCCTCCTTCGCTTCGCTTTGTGCTTCCACAGAGCCCCCGGTGTCATTTGGGAATGCCCTCAGCAGCGCGTCTACTAGCGTGCGCTGGTTGTCGCGCATCTTCCGATCACGCTCCAGTGAGGGAATTAAGGACGGCAAGTTGTCCTTGTAATGGGGATCCAGCAGGGTGGCCACCCAGTAATCCGCACAAGTTAAAATGTGGGCAACTCGGCTGTCATTGAGCAGGCACTGCAGCATGTAGTCGCTTATGTGTGCAAGGCTGCCCAGAGGCAAAGACAAGCTGTCCTCTGTGGGAGGTGTATTATTTGTGTCCTCCGTATCCCCCAGCCACGCTCCAGTGATGCCCAGGGGCTGCGTTGGGTGCCACCCTGCTGTGAACACGGTTCCTCCTCATCATCATCTTCCTCGTCCTCATCCTCCAGAACTGTGCCCTGGCTTGAAATTTTTTTTTTTGGCCTATGCTGGTGCAGGAACCCATCCTCCGAGCTACTTGTGAATGACTGGCCTGATAACAATGAAAATGACCCCTCTTCCTCCTCCTCTTTCTCCTGTGCCACATCCTCTTCCATCATTGCCCAAAGTGTTTTTTCAAGGAGACATAGAAGTGGGATAGTAACGCTGAGAACAGCGCCATCGGCACCCACTCGTTCGTGGTGAAGTGGTGCTGTTCCGCAGAGCGACTGACCGTGCATGCTGCAGCTGGAACTCCACTATTGCCTGCTGCTGCTCGCACAGTCTCTCCAGCATGTGCAAGATGGAGTTCCACCTTGTGGGCACGTCGCATAGGAGGCAGTGAGCGGGAAGACTGAAGTTCCACTGCAGCGCAGACAGGTGAGCAGCAGCAGGGTGAGAACGCCAAAAGCACGCACAGACGGCCCGCACTTTCTGCAGCAGCTATACCATATCCGGGTAGGTTTTTAGAAATTTCTGCACCACCAAATTCAGCACATGCACCAGGTAAGGGATGTGCGTCAAACCAGCTAGGCCCAGAGCTGCTACAAGATTTTGCCTATTATCGCACACCACCAGGGGGGGCTTGAGGCTCAGTGGCAACAACCACTCATCGGTCTGTTGTTCAATGCCCGTCCACAGCTGCTGCGCAGTGTGGGGTTAATCCCCCAACCATATCAGTTTTAAAACAGCCTGCTGTCGTTTCCCCCTGGATGTGCTGAAGTTGGTGGTGAAGGTGTTACACTGAGCGGATGAGGAGGTGGTAGAGGAGGAGGAGGAGGAGGAAGCGCAGTAGGAGGAAGAGGCAACAGGAGGCAAAGAGAAATGGCCTGCAATCCTCAGTGGTGGAAGGACATGCGCTAAACGGCTAGCCGCCTCAGGCACACCCACCACTACATTTGCCCAGTGTGCAGATAGGGAGATATAGCATCCCTGTCCGTGCTTACTGGTCCACGTATCAGTGGTTATGTGGACCTTGCCACAGATGGCATTGCGCAGTGCACACTTGACCTTGTCCCCAACTTGTTTGTGCAGGGAAGGGATGGCTCGCCTGGAAAAGTATTGGCAGCTGGGAACCACGTACTGTGGGACAGCCACCACCATCAGGTTTTTAAAACTGTCCGTGTCCAACAGACAGAATGACAGCATTTCAAAGGCCAGGAATTTTGAAATGCTGGAATTCAGGGCCAGGGATCGCGAGTGGGTAGGGGGGTACTTCCTCTTTCTCTCCAGTGTTTGGGAGATGGAGAGCTGTAAGCTTCCATGGGACCATGTGGAAATGCTTGGAGACGCTGGCGGGCATGGTGGCGTTGCTGTCACATGCTCTGTTTGCTGGGTGGCAGGTGACACTGGCACTGTAGAGGTGGAGGAAGAGGCCAAGGCAGCAGCAGAAGAGAAAGCAGGAGGAGGCCGAGACCTTTCTTGGATTTTGAGGTACTTATTCCACTGCAGCAAGTGCTTTGAATTTAGATGCCTGGTCATGCAGGTTGTGCTCAGGTTTAGAACATTTATGCCTGGCTTCAAGCTTTCATTGCACAGCGTGCAAACCATTCGTGTCTTGTAATCAGCACATTGTCTGAAGAACTGCTAGGCCTGGGAATACCTTTGAGCTGCCTTTGGTGTGCTAGGTCCCTGGGTGCGGTGGGTAGTAGCAGGCATACTGTCTAGGGGACGCTCGCTCCGCTTTTGCAACCTGATTCCTCTTTTGCTTTGCTGGAGTCTCTGTGCGATCGACCGCCACCTCTTCCTCCAAACTGCACACGTCACTCGCATGACCCTCATTCCATGTGGGGTCTAGGACCTCATCATCTTCCTCCTCCACATCATCTTCCACCCACCCTTCACCACTGCCCTCCTTGTCAGTCTGCACACTGTGGAAAGCTGCAGCAGTTGGCACCTGTGTTTCGTCATCATCAGAGATGTGCTGCGGTGGTGTTTCCATGTTCTCATCCTGCAACAGAAGTGGTTGGGCATCGGTGCACTCAATGTCTTCCACTTCTGGGGCAGGGCTATGTGGATGGCCCACGGAAAACACACCTGGAGAGCCATCAAAAAGCATAAGAGACTGTTGCATGACTTAGGGCTCAGACTGCTTGGCTGATTTACAAGGGGCTGAGGTGAAAGACAGATGGCCATGGGGTTCAGGTGCCAACTCTGAGCTTTCATCAAGGGACCGGGAGGGAGACAATGTGAAGGAACTGGAGGCATTGTCATCCACCCAATCTACTATCGCCTGTACTTGTTCGGCCTCACCATTCATTGAGCGGCATTCGGGCCTACCATATAACGTTGAAGGTTCTGTCGGCTACTCGCACTGGAAGAAGGTGTTTCACTTGTGCGTGTAGCTGGCACAAATCGACCACGTCCTCTCCGTGCAACAGGAACTTCACCAACACCACCAACACCAGCAGCATCAGCAGCACCATGACCACGACCACGTCACTTATTTGACGCTCTCCTCATTCTGGCTGCAAATGTACTATGTACCACTATTTATTAATACAAAAAAAAAATGTTTTTCTTCTTTTTTTTGGAAAACAACGTAGACGCACTTTTTATTTTTGTGCAAAGAAAAGCACAGCTCGCACCAACAGCAGGAACCTCTCCCTAAACCAGTATTATTTGATTTTAGAACAATAATCTGTCCCTCACAGCACCAGCAGGAACCTCTCCCTCTAGCAGTATGTGATGATTTTAGAACAATAATCTGTCCCTCACAGCACCAGCAGGAACCTCTCCATATAGAACTAGGAGATGATTTTGGAACAATAATCTGTCCCTCACAGCACCAGCAGGAACCTCTCGCTCTAGCAGTATGTGATGATTTTAGAACAATAATCTGTCCCTGAAAGCACCAGCAGAAACCTCTCCCTATAAAACTAGGAGATGATTTTTTTTAACAATAATCTGTCCCTCACAGGAGCAGCAGGAACCTCTCCCTCTAGCAGGATGTGATGATTTTAGAACAATAATCTGTCCCTTAAAGCACCAGCAGGAACCTCTCCCTATAGAACTAGGAGATGATTTTAGAACAATAATCTGTCCCTCACAGCACCAGCAGGAACCTCTCCCAATAGAACTAGGAGATGATTTAAGAACAATAATCTGTCCCTCACAGCACCAGCAGGAACCTCTCCCTATAGCAGTAGGAGATGATTTTAGCACAAAAATCTGTCCCTCAAAGGACCAGCAGGAACCTCTCCCTATAGCAATAGGAGATGATTTTAGAACAATAATCTGCCCCTCACAGCACCAGCAGGAACCTCTCCCTATAGCAGTAGGAGATGATTTTAGAAAAATAATCTGTCCCTCAGAGCACCAGCTGGGACCTCTCCCTATAGAACTAGGAGATGATTTTAGAACAATAATCTGTCCCTCACAGCACCAGCAGGAACCTTTCCCTATAGAACTAGGAGATAATTTTAGAACACTAATCTGTCCCTCACAGCACCAGCAGGATCCTCTCCCTATAGAACTAGGAGATGATTTTAGAGCAATAATCTGTCCCCCACAGCACCAGCAGGAACCTTTCCCTATAGAACTAGGAGATAATTTTAGAACAATAATCTGTCCCTCACGGCACCAGCAGGAACCTCTCCCTATAGCATTAGGAGATGATTTTAGAACACTAATCTGTCCCTCACAGCACCAGCAGGAACCTCTCCCTATAGAAGTAGGAGATGATTTTAGAACAATAATCTGTTCCTTTACAGCACCAGCAGGAACCTCTCCCTATAGAACTAGGAGATGATTTTAGAATAATAATCTGTCCCTCACACCACCAGTAAACTGTACCTAATTCAGTATCAGATGGTTTTAGAACGCTAAGCTTTCCCCTCACAGCACCGCTCAGGAACCTTTCTGTAATATTTCTGAAATTATTTTAGAACAATAATCTTTTCCTCACAGCACCATTACACTGTTCCTAGTCCAGTATCAGATGATTTTAGAACGCTAACCTTTCCCCTCACAGCACCGCCAGGAACCTTTCTGTAATACAGGATCAGATGATATTAGATCGGTAATCTGTCCCTCACAGCACCAGTAAACTGTACCTAGTCCAGTATCAGATGGTTTTAGAACGCTAAGCTTTCCCCTCACAGCATCGCCAGGATCCTGTCTGTAATGGAGGATGGGATGATAATAGATCAGTAATCTATCCTCCACAACAGTAGTAAACTCTACCTAGTCCAGTATCAGATCGTTTTAGAACGCTAAGCTTTCCCCTCACAGCACCGCCAGGAATCTGTCTGTAATGCAGGATGAGATCATATTAGATTGGCAATCTGTCCCTCACAGCGCCGGCAGCATGCTCTCCCTACACTAGCCTGAGACGACGTGACATATAGAGGCTGGGTCACATGATGCCCTGGCCAATCACAGCCATGCCATTAGTAGGCATGGCTGTGATGGCTTCTATGGGTAAACGAGTAAAACGCTTGTTGATTGGCGGCCCTGAGGCTATAGAAAAGCCTTGCAAAATACCCGAATACCGAAGCTAGACTTTTTTTGCAAATGTCCAGTTTCAGGTTCGGGACATGGACACCCCAAAGTCCGGTACGGACCCGAACTTTACAGTCCGGGTTCGCTCAACTCTAATGCCAGCCTCTTATGTCCTCCGCTGGGGCGGCGTCTGACGTCACCGACCCAGCGCGAACGAAATAATGCCACTGCGCATGCGCGAGGGAAATGGGACTTACCACAGCCTTCATAGCCCAGAGATCAATGTGAGGAGAAAATGGAGGAAGGAGTCACACCGCAGGTCCCACGACCAGATTGGCCAACGAAACATAAGGCGAAATCCATCCACAACCATCTGCCCCCCATCACTGTTAAAGGACTTAGCCCTGATATGGGAATCCGATGGTAAATCCAAAAGGAAGCCAATCCTGAATGGGATGGTTCCCAAATGGAACCCCCTCACATTGCGGAGCGGTGACCTGGGCACTGCTAGGAATAATCCCCAAGTGCCCTGGGCGTCTGTGCAATCGCACAAAATGCTTAACATTCCCAATGTGGACATCACAGGGGGCAAACTCCAGGCAAGAACTAAGGGATATTGAGCTGCAGGCCATCGGGTGAACTGCCCATGAGCTTTCAGCATATATGGAATAGAGTGAACCCGTGATCATACACACAGTATAGTAAAACAATTATGTCATTCTAATAATACTAAGGTACTTAAGTTAGATAAAATAAAGTTTTTACATATTTCAAGACAACACAATATACAAGCATTTTCTTATCCTAGGTAAACAGGCCAGTGGTATTTGTCTAACAACAAATAATTGGGCAAGATGGCGGTAATGTGATGGGGTAGGGAGGGGAAGGGAAAATAATGATAATAAATAATGTGATGGGGTAGGGAGGGGAAGGGAAAATAATAATAAAAACTAATAATAATAATAATAATAATAATAATAATATAAAGAAAGGGGAAGAACATACAATATGGATAAAACTCTAATGCATCTAAAGCAAAGCAATTAAAAAAATACTAAAATCACTTATAGCTCCAATATTCAATAAGACCTGGATAACTGGTGGCATTTAACTTATAGATCCAGGGAGTTTCTAACTGTAACAGGATCTGACCAATACTTTCCCCTCATGTACAGATATGTGTTCAAGAGCCATAAATTTCACCATGTGTGTATCAAAGTCATGTTGCAAGCCCACATGTCTGCTAATTGCCAGTTCTATGAGGCGTTTACAAATCAGATTAATATGGTCCTTGATTCGTTTTAAAAAATGGAGTTTTGTTTTTCCTACTTCGAAACATCCACATAGGTATTTAGCCAAATAAACCACATCTATAGTTTGACAAGTCACTCTATGTTTAATAGAGTGGACCTGCCCATTCAGAAGAATAATTTCCTGGCAATTTAGAATGTATCGACATGTATCGCATTTACCACAGGAAAATGTGCCTGTTTTTTGTGGGTTTCCCTGTATACAATTTTGAAAGTAGCTTTTGAAAAGATGAACCTTAAGAAAGGATGCTTGTGTGTATGTAATCTCTGGATACGATTTAATATGTTTATTTAGGGTAGGATCCACTGTTAAAAGGAGCCAGAATTTATTTAAGTAATTTCTTATTTTTTTATGCTGTCTGGAATACTGGGTTATTAGTCTCACTGATTGGGAAGGATTTTTTGATTTTGATGAAAAGATACGGGAATTTATTTCTTGTCTATTGGCTTTGTTGTATGCTTTCTTTAGGCAGGTATGACTATACTCCTATTCCTCAATCTGGTATATAATTAATTTGCTGCTGTGTGGACATCCATATGCAGTGTGCAATACCTTCTTAAACATACATACTGAACGGTATACTCTTCAGTAACGGTTCTGGATGTGCACTTTTAGCATGCAAGATGGTGTTTCCGGCAGAGGGTTTCCTATATAGTGAAGAGCATAATGTACCTTCATCATCAATAAAAATTTGTACATACAAAAAGTTAATTATTTTTTGATCACATTCCATCGTAAACTTCAAATTGAAGTCATTGTTGGAAATGAGGTCCATGAATTGCAGAAGTTCATCTCTAGTGCCAGACCAAAATAATAGGATATCGTCAATATAATGGTACCAGGAGACAATATGTGAGAGAAGTTCGGACAAATCCTCACATGCAAAAAAACTCCCTCTTCCACCCCCCCAGGTACAGGTTAGCATACGATGGGGGACAACGTGTCCCCATCTCAAACCCCCTGCACCTGGAGGTAGTGAGAGGAGCCAAACATAAATATATTTTGGGTAAGGATGAACTCAAGCAACTCAATAACAAAAGAGTTGTAGTCATATGCCATTTTTACTCTTTCTTTCAGGTGATTTTTTATAGTATCTATCCCTTTTATATGTGGAATGATGTTTTGCAGACTTACAATACCGATGGCCACCACCAAGTATTGTTAGGGGGGTGCATACCATCAATATTTTTAAGGAGGTCAATGGTATCTTTTATGTATGATAGGGAGGTCACATGGGCACGTAAGTAGTCATCCACAAGGGAGCTTGCATTTTCAGTTAAGCTTAAGCAACTTGATATAATTGGTCGACCAGGGGGGTTAGTCATTGATTTGTGTATTTTAGGTAGAGCATAGAAAGTGGGAGTTTTAAGTTCCTTAATGTTTAAATAGTTCCAAGTGTACTTGTCAATAAGATGATAATGATGACGCGCTATGTGGGGAGCAAAAGGCGTTTACGTCACTTCCGGTCCTCCGCACTCATCGACGTCACGTCCGCCCATGGTGGAACGCACGCCGGAATCAGACGCTATACAGATCATGTTATGCTTTGAAGCGAGTTTTACCTGTACTTTCTAAACTGTGGAGTGAATATACTGTAGCAGTCCGCCTGGAACAATCATCTCTGTTGTAAACAACGATTGTGCCACCACCGGTATTCAGTCTGCTTTGACCCTTAGACTGAAAAGCTGGGGGTCCAATCTTTCTGGTGAGTGGGGCCACAAGTGGGGGTTGGCACCGAGCACCACGGATTGTCTTTTTCGTTTCAATGATTTATATTGAAGTTTTAGACAATAACAAGGAGACAAGATATTATAAGCCTGAGTCCGTCATACAAGAAATATGCTTAAAATAATCATTAAGGCACGTGATAATAAGAAAATAAATCAGAAGTCTGCAGTAAACTATGCGGCTATATGCAAATGGGCATATGGCGGGAGAGGCTATGGCCCCCCTCAAGACACCCCCTTTGGGAGCAAGCTGTGTCAAGAGAGAAGGGGAACCACAGATCCCGCCACATTCAAAAAATAAACAAGAATAAAAAAGGAAAACCTTTGAAAACATGAACATCTTAAAATTGCCTGGAAAAGCAGCAAACCTTTACTCTCAATCACAAGATTGGGAAAGGATAGTGCTATGCATGGACCAACAGAACCCAGACATTTAAAGAGAAACAAACAGAGAGGGGGCAGTAAAAGAGAGAGAAGCTATAGAAGAGAGAGAGAAAGAGGAACAGGTAGAGGAATAGCACCGGGGAGCCTTATGAGAGATTGATAGAGGTATAAATCACAGGGGGAGATTTAAGTACTTCTTCCAGGGACCCCAGACTAGGTCAAAATTGGTGGATGTATCCAGAATGATACTGGCAAATTTTTCCTGCGTCATGATCCATAAAATTTTCTGTTTAGCTGCATTGAAGGATACTGTGGGGCATTTCCAGGCTCTGGCAATTGTGATTTTAGCACCCAGCAGAATGAAATGCATACGTTTAAAGAGGGGTCTAGGAAGTCCGTTGGGTCTGACATTAAGAAGGGTCGTTTCTGGGTTCTGGGGGATCGGTTGACCCGTGATCTTACGAATCAGGTGGAATACCCTATTCCAAAAGCCTCGAATGCAAGGGCATTCCCACCAAATGTGGAGAAAGGAGCCCATACTACCACACTCCCTAAAGCAGAGGCCGGAGGAATTTGGGAACATGGCTGCCAGTCGAGTTGGTACCAAGTACCAGCGAGTGAATACCTTAAGATTGGCCTCCATCAAGGTGATATTTGCTATCCCTTTAAAGGATCTCTGGAATAGTGAACACCACCTGTTTGCCCCCCAATCCACCTCCAAATCCTTTTCCCATTTCCTCGCAAAGGGAGGCTTATCTGGACTTTCCATCAGTGATGCATAAACCAGGAAGATGCCTCCTCTTTGATCCTCCAGTTCCGAACACCACTTTTCAAATGGGGTGATGCTAAGAGAACCAGTTCTAGGTTTCCACAATGAAGTCAAAAAGCGATATATTTGCATAAAACGAAATCGCTCTGAGGGGGGCATATCCAATTTGTTAATGCAATGAGTTAGAGTCAAAGGGCCTGAGGGGGTCAAAAAGTAGCCTATTCTGAAAAGGCCCTTATTTGTCCACCACTGGAAAGCTCGGATATTAAGGCCCGGAGGGAATTGGAATTGGGGGTTATTAAAATGATGATTGAGGGGGCGAAGATGAGAGATTAAATTGAGGGGTTTAAGAACTGAATCACTTAAGGCAAACAAGTGGGACAGGGTAGGGGCGAGTATGGGGGGCCTCAATTTATGTGCCACCCCCACCAAGAAGTCGAAAGTGTTTAAAGGAACCACCTGTCTTTCAATGCCAATCCAATCTGGTTTATCCCCTCTAGAAAAAACGGTTGAGAACTGGGCTAATTGGGCTGCCTGATAGCATTTAACTAGGTGTGGGAGTCCTAGGCCCCCCTGATTACGTCTTCTGTACAGGACATTAGCAGAGCATCTAAATCCCTTACAGCCCCAAATAAATTTCAAAATTTGTGACTGTAATTTTTGCAGCTGATATTTCCTGATGGGTATGGGGAGCGCTCGAAAAAAGTAAAGAATCCTGGGGAGAAGGGTCATTTTAACTGCATGTATCCTACCCAACCAGGAGAGGCCTTCCTGATCCCACTTAGAGAGATCAGCTGCTAGGCTTTTGAATAAGGGTGGGTAGTTAGCTTCAAACAAATGGCTAAATCTAGCTGCCAAATTGACCCCCAGGTATGGCAGTTGGTTACCATTCCAAGTAAACTTATAAAGCTCCCTGAGGCGATGGACTGTAGATTCCGGGGTAGAGACATTTAGAGCTGCTGATTTGGACCAATTAACACATAACCCAGAGACCTCACCGAAATCCTGAAGGAGGTGAATTACTTGTGGGGTGGAACTGAGTGGGGACGTGATAAACAAATGTAGATCATCTGCGAATAGTGTTGAGCAAACCCGGACTGTAACGTTCGGGTCCGTACCGAACTTTCGGGTGTCCGGGACCCGGACCCGAACACAGACATTTCAAAAAACATTTGGGTTAGGGGTTTTGGGTTCTGGTAGTTGATCACGCATGTTGAATAGCTGCAGGGCAGCCAATCAACAAGCGTTTCACTGGTTTGCCCTTAGAAGCCATCACAGCCGTGCCTACTAATGGCATAGCTGTGATTGGCCAGTGCATCATGTGACCCAGCCTCTTTATAAGCTGGAGTCACAGTGCTGCATGTCACATGCTCTTGGGTTAGCTGTAGGGAGAGGAAGCTGACGGCGTCAGGGAGAGATTAGAGACATTTTAACAACATCTGATCCTGCCTCCTGAGATAGATTACTACTGCTGTGCTGTTGCTCTGAAGACAGATAGCAGAAATTTGAGATTTCACATACCGCTGCTTTGAGTTGCACATCAAACTCTGCATAAAACAACGATCGCCACGATCGTGCACAACGATCAGATTGTTGGAGTAATTTGAGATTTCAAATACCGCTGCTTTGAGTTGCAGATTGCAGATCAAACCCTGCCTAACGCAACGATCGTTATGATCGTACACAACTAGTGTTGAGCGAACCCGGACTGTAACGTTCGGGTCCGTACCGAACTTTCGGGTGTCCGTGGCACGGACCCGGACCCGGACATTTCAAACATTGTTCGGGTTCGGTCCGGGGTTCTGCTATTTTACTCCACGTGTTGAGAAGCTGCAGGGCAGCCAATCAACAAGCGTTTCACTGGTTTGCCCTTAGAAGCCATCACTGCACCTCATTTTATCGTCTTGGGGCCTGGCTTGGGCTTGTTACAAACTTTACAGGCCCAGGCCCAGGCACGGTGCCTGTGGGCTTTCAAGCCATGCCTGGGCTTGCAATGTCAGGCCCAAGCGAGTTGTGATCAACACATGCTAGTATTGCTAGCAACGCAATCCGTCCCAAACTAGACGTTAGACGTTGAGTTTCGTCGCCATAAACTTTAGAGTTTAATGAGGTTGTTAGACTAGCAACACGTGCTAGCACCG
>BLSH010267786.1:0-10719 GCA_018402905.1 Glandirana rugosa
TCACAGACAAACGGTCCGACTTTGACCCTATGTAGGACCGCAAATCGTACAGCAAAGTAGGATCAAAGTCGGTCCGTTTTTTTGTCGGATAGTGTGAACCCAGCCTAAAGGCAGTGCTGTAAAATAATGGTGGCCACTCAATATAGCGACACTTTGGGCCCAATTTGGACATTTTTTTCTTAGGGTGTACTCACTTTTGTTGCCAGCGGTTTAGAAGTTAATGGCTGTGTGTTAAGTAATTTTGAGGGGACAGCAAATTTACACTGTTATACAAGCTGTACCCTCACTACTTTACATTGTAGCAAAGTGTCATTTCATCAGTGTTGTCACATGAAATGACATAATAAAATATTTACAAAAATGTGAGGGGTGTACTCACTTTTGTGAGATACTGTATATTAAAAACAATACATGTAAAGTCATCAATCTTAAGCCTCGTACACACGGGACGACGATCGTATACAGCAGGTCGTATGAACGACCGTTTTATGCGAAATCGATCGTTCGCATGCGCGATTAGAACAGCCGAAATACGATGGTCGTACAAAGGGAGTTGTATGAGCAGACTAGAAAACTTGGTCGTACTTGGTATGACCATTGTATCGTGTGTACAGAGAAGTTGGTACAACAAGTTGTATAGTGCAAAACACGCATGCTCCGAAGTCAGGAACAGACGGATTCTAATTACATGCACCTGAACAATCTTTCTGTGGTCGTACGATCATGTAGTGCAGTCAGTATGCAAGTTACATTATCCAACATACGATTTGAGACGATCGTAAGTACAATTGTCGTCCCGTGTGTACAAGGCATTACAAAGAAGAAATACATATCTACCATTCTCATCAATCTACACCTGTATGCACAAGGACTACACTGTATGAAATAAAGGGATTTTATTATAACTTACCGTAAAATCCTTTTCTCTGAGTTCACTGACAGACGCAGCCTTCTTATGACATGTGGGGTTATGCTCATCTCACTAGGAGTAGACTAGGCAAAAACAAACAAAAGCATAGGCTGGCCCCTCCCAGGGGGCCGTGCTCACCTTAGCATATAATCCCCCTGCTCTGCATAGCACATCAGTTCGTAACAAGCCGTACAAACTCAACGCAGAGGGGTGGGTGCTGCGTCTGTCAGTGAACTCAGAGAAAAGGATTTTACGGTAAGTTATAATAAAATCCATTTTACTCTTCCGTTCACTGACAGATGCAGCCTTCTTATGACACGTGGGGACGTCCCAAAGCTGTGCCAATTAAGAGGGGTGGGCAAACTATAACAACTGTACCCAACAGAAAAATGCCCTCTCTGGCGGCGCTCACCGCGCCTATACTGCCGCTTGTAATACTTTGCGGCCGAAAGCAGCATCCGAAGATGCTGAAACATCAATTTTGTAAAACTTAGTAAATGTGTGCACTGAGGCCCAAGTAGCCGCTTTGCACACCTGAGACACCGAGGCCTGGTGTCTAAACGCCCAGGAAGTACTAACTGCCCTGGTGGAATGAGCCGTGACTGGAAAAGGGGGAACCTTGCCCCGAATCTCATATGCATGAGTCACGGTCCTCCTTATCCAACGAGAAATATTAGCTGACGAGGCCGCCATGCCTTTGCGCAACCCTTCCGTCAGCACAAATAAAGAATCAGACTTCCGAAAAGAAGCCGTAGAAAATAAATACACCCGCAAAGCCCTCACTACATCCAAAGACGGGTGCGGGCACAATGAGGGAAGAACAATATCCTCATTTAAATGAAAAGAAGAAACGAAGGGGAAGGTCGCAAAACCGCCTTGTCCTTGTGAAGGACCAAGTAAGGTGACTTGCAGGATAACGCTGCTAACTCAGATACCCGCCTAGCGGATGTGACAGCAACCAGAAAAGCCACTTTCTGCGGCAACAGTCACAAGGGAATACCCCTGATCTTTTCATATGGTGGCTTCTGCAGCACAGAAAGCACCAGATTCAAATCCCACGGTGCCAGAGGCGACCATATCCGAGGAGCCACATGACGTACCCCCTGTACGAATGTACGGATCAATGAATGAGACGCAGAGGGCCATTGAAAGAGAACCGCCAGGGCCAAAATCTGACCCTTAAGCGTACTTAACGCCGGGTTCTTGTCCAGTCCTTGCTGCAAAAAAGTCAGCACTCTGGACACTATATAAGAGCGGGGGTTCCAACCCCCAGCCTCGCACCAGGTAATATAGGCCTTCCAGGTCCTATGATAAATCTTACGTGTGGTATCCTTACATGCTCCAATCATAGTAGGGATCACGGAGTCTGAGACACCCCTATCCCTCAACACCTGGGACTCAATAGCCAAGCCGTCAAAGCCAGCGAGGGTAAAGCAGGGTGCAAGATGGGCCCCTGAGACAGTAGGTCTTTGCGAAGTGGAAGATGCCACGGAACATCTGTCACCATCTGTACTATATTGGCGTACCAAGGGCGCTGAGGACAATCCGGTGCTACCAGGACTGTCGGGATTCCCTCTGCTTCTATCCTGCGCAGAACCCGCGGTAGAAGCTTTAGAGGAGGAAAGATGTACAGAAGCTGATAGCGACCCCAGGGCGCTACCAGAGCATCCGAGGCGACCGCCAGCGGATCTTTTGTTCTGCGCACGAAGGTCTGTACCTTGTGATTGAACCTGGAGGCCATGAGGTCCACCTCTGGTGTGCCCCACTTGAGGCAAATCTGGCGGAACACTTATGGATGTAGGGACCATTCCCCCTGATCCAGAGTCCGGCGGCTGAGAAAGTCTGCCTGCCAATTTTCCACGTCTGGGATGTAGATCGCAGAGAGAGCTGGCACGTGAAGTTCTGCCCACCGAAGGATCAGAGCTGCCTCTGTGGCTGCTGCTGAGCTTCTTGTTCCGCCCTGATGGTTCACATAAGCCACAGCCGTGGCATTGTCCGACTGAACCCGGACAGGGAGGCCTCGCAGCCTTTCTGACCAACGGGACAGACAAAGTCTGATCGCTCTCAGTTCCAGTACATTTATTGGAAGACAAGCTTCCTGCGCTGACAAACGACCCTGGGCAGAGAACTGACCCAGGACCCCTCCCCAGCCCAATAGGCTGGCATCCGTCGTTACTATCGACCAATTCAGGGGGAAAAAACATTTCCCCAACTTTAGGGCCGGAGCCCGAATCCACCAAATCAAGGATCCTCAGGACTGATGGTCCAACCTGATCAGTCTGTCTAGGGATAGGGTAGATTTGTCCCTTTGCGACAAAATCGCCTTCTGCAAGAGCCGCGTGTGATTCTGGGCGTAAGATATCGCTTCGAAAGTCGACACCATGAGCCCCAACACTCGCATACAGAACCGTAAGGAGGACCACTGGCGTGATAGCAGGGTTCGCACTGCCGCCTGAATTGTCAGGAGCTTGCTCGGTGGTAAAAACACCCTTGCCTGAACCGTGTCCAGAATCAGACCCAGGTATTCCAGCCGGCAGGATGGAGTCAATGATGACTTCTACAGGTTGATTAGCCAACCTACCTCCTCTAACGTGGACACCTTAATTGTCACATTCTCCTCCAGAGCTGTAGCAGACTCTGCTCTCAGGAGTAAATCGTCGAGGTATGCTACTACCGCAATACCTCTCTGCCTCAGCAGTGCCAGCATAGGGGCCACCACCTTGGTGAACACTCGGGGAGATGAGGCCAACCCGAAGGAAAGTGCCGCAAACTGGTAATGCAGATCCCCCACTGCGAAGCATAGAAAATGCTGGTGACTGTGACAAACTGGAACATGGAGATACGCGTCCCTGATATCCAGGGACGCCATGAATTCCCCTTGGTGCAGGGCGGCCACGACCAAGCGGATGGACTCCATCCTGAATCTCTTCGTCTTTACGAAGTGGTTTAATGCCTTCAGGTCCAGAACTGGCCTGACACCGCCCTTTTTGGGCACCACAAAGAGGTTTGAGTAAAACCCGCAAAATCTTTCCCCCGTGGGTACCGGTACAATCACTCCCTGTTCGGCTAGTGCCTGAACGGTGCCTAGCAGCGCCTCCTGACGCCCCTGAGGGAGTCTCAAGTTTGAAGGGAAGAACCTTTCTGGGGCAGAGAGATGAATTCTATCCTGTACCCGGAGGACACCACCTCCAGTACCCACCGATCGGTGATGCGGGCAGTCCATCTGTCTGCGAGCCCCAGCAACCGGCCCCCCACCCAGGTTGATTTATCCTTCGCTTTTTCGGACCTAGGCTGCCAAGGCTTTTTACTGTGCCCAGCGGCAGCTTTACCGGACTTGAAGCCCTTACCTGCAGAGCCAGGCGTCCGAAAAAACTTCTTCTGACCTGAAGAAACAGGGCCCTGCCTACGGCGAACATCCCGCCGCTTCGGCTCTAGAAGGAAAGTACTCTTCCCCTCGTGAAATCCTTAATGATTTCATCCAACTGTGGGCCAAACAGACGCCCTCCCTGAAAGGGAAGATCTGCAAGAGCTTTCTTTGAAGCCTGGTCACCCGACCAAAAGCGGAGCCACAGCACCCGTCTGATAACAATTGCAAAATCAGACATTTTTGACAATATGGGAAGAAGGTCCAAGGCAGCATGGCATATGTAGGGGAGACCCTCTTTCAAATGCTGTGCCCGCTGTGCCTCAGCCTGTGCACACTCACAAGTTAAACCAGTGTGCAGTGTAGCAGCGTGCTCTTGAAGAGATTGTGCCGCCATCGCAGTCGCTAGCGCAGGCCGCATGGCTGACTCAGCCAACAAGAACAGTGTTTTAGACACTGCCTCCGTGCGGTGATCAGCCGCCTCCCTAAAAGACGGCGACCCCTCCAAAGGAATGGTCGTTGCCTTATGCAGACGGGCCACTGGGGGGTCCACCATTGGGGAAGCCCATCTCTTAGTAAAGCTATCCTCAAAGGGGTAGCGAACAGCAAAGCTCTTAGGAAAGGCAAAGGAATTTGGTGGCCGTAGCCATTCCTTGAACACCGCCTGTTCAAACACCTGATCATAAGGGTAAGCCCTAGGGGACCTAGGGGGTTTAAGTGGTCCACAAACATATGCGGACTCATGCGACTCCCCTGCTTGGTCAAACCGCATGGAGTCGCGGATATCAGCGATCAGAGCGGCCACTATCGCTTTATCACACGAAAAGGGAGCCTCCTGATCACCTTCGCCGTCTGAGGGCAGTTCACCCTCTGATAGGACGACAGGTGTGACCACCGAGGTGCTTTCTGGATCCGAATCCTCCCCTGAGGACTGGGGGGGTGGGTGTTTCTTGGGACCCCCCAGAACTGGGTCCCCCGCCCGGGGAAAGAATTCCCCAAATACCGCCCTCAGCTGTTCCAAGGACACCAAGGTTCCTGGAGTGGATTGTTGATCCGCAGGTACCCCTGCAATAGCATTGCCGGCCTCTGACATCCCAGCCTTCCGGCACCCCCACTGTGTGACCACCACCTCTACCCCACCAATCAGCCAGGGAGACCCGGGAGGATTGCACCCACCGCTACCAGCACTCAGGGAGAGCCAGCTATACTTGCTGTTTATGATGCCTCAGCACTGTGACTGGAATGAGCAAATGCCAAACAACCCACTGCACTCCAAGAGCCTGCATCCGAGCGTCAGCCACGTTGTCGAAGTGAAACCGGAAGTATCCCTTTGGTCTTTAAACACACTTCCTATGACACGTGTGTAGTACCAAAAACGACCACTGGGGGCCGCCAGAGGACAGGCTGATAACCACATGGTTACCAAACAAACGGAAGCTGCCATTCACTACAAGCAGAGCAGGAATAATGGCGCGGTCAGCGGCGATCAATCGATGATCCACCGAATGGCAGCGGACCGCTTAACGCAGTGCTCCGAATGGTCAGTGCAAGGCACGGTGATCCACACCGAATGGCAGCGAACCGCTTAATGCAATGCTCTGAACGGTCAGTGCAAGGTGTGGTACTGTGGGGGGGAGGGGGGGGACGGGAGATAATCCTCAAAGGGGTACCACCCCATGTGTCCCAACTAACGGACCCCCCACCGGCCGGCTACCTCAGAAGCTGCTCAGTTGCCTGCTCTCCACGCCCTGGGGTGGAAGAGGGGTCCACTCACCAATCCGACGGGCGCAGCGGGTAGCCACCCGGAGCAGACTTACCTCCTCATAGAGAGGCATGCTGCTGGCCAGGCCTCTGGACAGGCGGACCTGTCACTGGACTCTAGTGGGTTTTAGCCACTGGCCGCCCGCACGGAACGGGCGCTATGCGGCGGGCCCCCGCTAAGGGTAGCTCGCCTAGTGTCGGCCGGACTGGGGAAAGTTTTGGATTTGAGATATCCTCTATACCACCAGCCGGCTTCTTGATAGCAGTCTTCATCAGAAAAACTCTTCAGGAGACCGCAGATCCCATAGGGAACCAGGTCTACTCCTTGCACTAGGCAATTAAAAACTGATGTGCTATGCAGAGCAGGGGGATTATATGCTAAGGTGAGGACGGCCCCCTGGGAGGGGCCAGCCTATGCTTTTGTTTGTTTTTGCCTAGTCTACTCCTAGTGAGATGAACATAACCCCACGTGCTTCTGTCAGTGAACGGAAGAGTAATGGGAATACTAAGACCTCTAGGAAAGGATGAAAAAGGGGAATAGTATTGAATATTGTACAGACGTGTGCAATTCAAGTGCAAAGAGTCTGGCTTCAAATGCGTTTCCTGTAAACACACCACTGAGGACACATACCTCTTTAAAGTATTAAATACCATCAACCTTGTGATGTATTCCCCTAACATTCTAGGAGAGCATAACATGGCCACTACTCATATTGCCAAACAGTCCCAATATAATACCAGGAGATATGTCCATCCAAGGTAGATCTCAGTTCAGGAACATATCTTTCAAAAAAAGTACATTGCTGAGACAGAGTAACATGTTTCCAGTCCAAAACATACCTGCTGGCCATTAGATAGATAAGCCTGCTGGCATATACAGTATGTAATTAACCTATCATGGAGCATAGCAAAGAAAACCACCAGTAGTAATCGGGCACCAATAAGTACTGTATACACCCAAAGAAATGAAAACATAAAAGTGTCCTGGCAGGACCATTTGCTTGTGGGTTATATGTAGCTCTGTCAAACGATCTTTTCAAAGTGCCACTTTTCCAAGAAATTATAGGAAAACAAAAAAGGGAAAATGTAGATAGGTAGGTAGTACTGTGCCTTTCAAAAATAGCTCCAGCTTGTCAGCAGTCTTGTCAGCACTCCATGGATCTCAAAATGCAGTCCAAAGCTTTTATTGCAGAAAGATCACATCACAACAGGATAAGTGCAACGTTTCCGAGCCACACAGAACCCCTTCGCCAGGCATGTGATAGACTGTGCAGGGTTCTCTAAGGAGTCATTCCATACATTCCAGTGCATTGCGGTGGTAGGATTATCAAAAAAGTGAGTTTCACCTTTTGTGACTACTTGAAGCTTAGCTAGATACATCATAGCATATTGAACATTCAGCAGCAGAATTCTCTAAGACAACTGATGTGGTTCAACTGCAATGATTGCAGATCTGGATACTAAAACTAATGTTTTGAATTAATCCCTTTACACATCACTGCCTCACTGGGCTGCGGGGCATTATGGCAATACCCTCCCTAGTTGCCACATGATACTTATTTATTTTGTTTGTTCACTGGAGTCATCAAATACTTCATTGTAAAAGTGCAGAACTTCAATATATGACTGGCTCCTTGCCAGGGAGATCACTCCTTTTGTTAGGATGGAATATCTATTTCTCTGTTTCTCTATTTCTCTCTCTCTCCCTTTTCCCCTATCATTGGTCCTGCGGGGATACAGATGAACAGCAGGTAGCCTGTGTTTGGAATCTTTGGATGCTTTTAGACTGATTTGTTTTGGATGCAAATGTTTTCTTTCACGATATTGCTAAATCATATGATCACTTACTCCCGAGGAATTACTTTTTCGAAACGCGTCAGTTTCCCTATGTTTTCTTTGAAACAGAGAGTGGTGGTTGTATCAGTATTGCTGTTTCTGTATTTTAAATCTATTTTGTAACCACTGTGCATCCCATGTATGTACCTGTATGTATCCTTTTTGTCTATGTGTAGCCCTATGTTTGGGCAGTTTAAACATGAAATAAAAATTGTAATTTTAATGATTATACTGGCTTACTCTCATGGAGTTGGTCTCCCCTTAAAAGTCCCAAGTGGGGTTTTCCTCTAATCTGTATCATAGGGATGTGGGTAGACCCTCCTTCTTTGATGTTCGATGCACAGCAATAACCATTTGGGTCATGAGAATAAACCCCTGGCCAAAACGTGCCCAGTATGCTAATGAATTTTTGGTCTGCTCTGCATCCAGTGTGCTTTCAGAATGGGCATTCAGTGCTGCAGGAGGTTTTGTTACCGATCATAGAACACGTCTGCCAACAGACTCCGTGGACTGTTTGACTTTTATAAAAATTAATCCGTCCTGGATTACCAGCTATGAAGCCCCTGATGCCGATGTCACTGATTAAGGGTTTTTGGTATGTGGGATCTCTGCAGAACTTCGAGGCTGCCTAGCTTTGAGTGTGTTCAATCATTTCATCTGGAAGAATGTTTTTGGTATAGGTTTCCTGGGCACAATTAACACCCAAAGACCAACTTTTCTGCACCTGTTTAACAGGTGAATATCATTGCAATTTGTTTTGCCTTCATCAAGAGCACCTCTATGGGGTTACGGTGGATAGGTGCCACCGACACCCAAAGAGTCATTTTTCTGCACCTGTTTGACAGGAGCATATCATTGCAATTTTTTACAGCAAGGCCAATTCTTGCTTTCATCAAGTGTACCTCTATAGGGTTACGGTGGGAAGGTGCCACCGACACCCAAAGACCAATTTTTCTGCACCTGTTTGACATGTGCATATCATTGCAATTTTTTTTTCCAGCAAGGCCAATTCTTGCTTTCATCAAGAGTACCTCTATAGGGTTATGGTGGGAAGGCACCATTGACACCCAAAGACCAATTTTTTCTGCAACTGTTTGACAGGTGCATATCATTGCAATTTTTTTACAGCAAGGCCAATTCTTGCTTTCATTAACCGGTTCCACACCACACACAGTATATTTACTGCAGCGGTGTGGACGCTTACCGGGAATCGCCGTAAAAAGGCGGCGATTCCCGCAGGCGCAGCTAGGGGGCGATTGCGCACCGCTGCCGGTGAGCTCTCGTGCCCGACACACTCCAGAGGAGTGTGCTTGCGGCTCGGGCAGACCCGATTCCGCCTGCGAGCCGCGATATGCTGCTAGAGCCAAAGAGCGGGGAACCGCCGATGTAAACACGGCGGTTCCCCGCTCTTTCAATGGGGACATGAGAGCTCTACTGATCCCTGTCACTGGGATCAGTTAGATCTCTTATGCCCATGGTAGCCCAGCCCCCCCACAGTTAGAACACGCCCAGGGAACACAGTTAATACCTAGATCGCCCCCTGCAGGTTAACCCCTTCACTGCCAATGACATTTACACAGTAATCAGTGGACATTTCAATTTCTGATTGCTGTATAAATGTCATTGGTCCCAAAAAAAGTGTCAAAAATGTCCGACATGTCCTCCCCAATATCGCAGTACCGCTAAAAATCGCTGATCGCCACCATTACTAGTAAAAAATAAAAAATAAAATAAAAACCCCAGAAGTTAATTCTCATCATCCGTAAAGGCGGCAACTTTTGCGCAAACCAATCAATAAACGCCAATTGCGATTTTTTTTTTATAACAAAAAATATGAGGAAGAATATAAATCAGCTAAAACTGATGAAAAAAAAATGTTTTTTTATATTTTTTTTTTGGATTTGAATTTTAGCAAAAAGTAAGAAATATTGTTTTTTTTTGCAAAATTGTCGCTCTCTCTTTGTTTATAGCGGCGATCAGAAATGACACAGTGGTGATCAAATACCACCAAAAGAAAGCTCTATTTGTGGGAAAAAAGGACGCAAATTTTGTTTGGGTACAACGTCGCACGACCGTGCAATTGTCAGTTAAAGTGACTCAGTGCCGAATCGCAAAAAGTGCTCTGGTCAGGAAGGGGGTAAAACTTCCCGGGGCTGAAGTGGTTAAGAGTACCTCTATAGGGTTATGGTGGGAAGGCACCACCAACACCCAAATCCCAATTTTTCCGCACCCATTACTTCTATCCAGGGCATTTTTTCTCAGAGAATAAGTGCAGGAGCCCACCCTCCCCAGTCAACTCCCTGCCTCCAACACCACCACCTCCCACCCCTCAACCCTGCCACTACCTACACTCTCAATCCCACCATTCCTCGGGAAAGAGAAGTAAAGTGTTGCCAGATAATGGGTGTAGTGAAGGCTCACTTTCTCCTCCCCCCATTCACAGTTCACCTCCCCAATCACAGGTTACCTTCTCTTCTCTCATTCACAGTTCCCCTCCCCCTCACAGCTCACCCACAAGGTACCTTCTCTTCTCTCTTCCACAGCTCACCCCCTCCCCCCACAGCTCACTCTCTCCCCCTCTCAACAGTTCACTCCCCCACCTACAAGGTACCTTCTCTTCTCTCTTCCACTGCTCACCCCTCCCCCCACAGCTCACTCTCTCCCCCCTCTCCACAGCTCACCCCCCCACCCACCCATAGGTTACCTTCTCTTCTTTCATCCACAGATCACCCCCACACAGCTCACCCTCTTCACTGCTCACCCCCCACAGGTTACCTTCTCTTCTCTTGTCCACAGTTCACCCCCATCCACAGCTCACCCTCTCCACCACCACATTACCCTTAGCATG
>BLSH010267786.1:38840-49844 GCA_018402905.1 Glandirana rugosa
GGTTTGGATAACTTTAGTTACCCCTGGACTTGAAAATCCGTGTTTTTACCGACATAAATGAATCAGGCATGGATCCCACAAGACTTGTCTGTACCTTGTGCAGAATCAACATTTAGACTGGACTCACACAGCCATACATATACTTCTTTTTTTGAATAGGCCTCAATACAAAAAAAAAAAATACTATGTTGGCTACCTCCTCCTACTCCTCTACCACCGCCACTTCCACCTACACTGCCACGGTCACGGCCTAGTCAACCTCTAGGCTCCTACTCGACATCCACCCCCCTTCCCATTTTTTTATTTGATTTTAGTTTATTTTCCCTATCCCCATTTTTTTGTAGGGCACTTGCCCTACCCTTACCCCCATTTTACTTCCTTTTGCAGCCCTCTAGGGCTTTCCATGACTTTGTTACAGCCATTTTTGTGCCTAAAAGTTCAGGTCCCCATTGATTTCAATAGGTTTGGGGTCCGTGCGATCGTTCGGGTTCCGTCCGGACCCGAACCCGGACTTTGTCCCGAAGTTCGGCCGGACCAGCAGAACCCAAACTTCCAGAGGTTCGCTCAACTCTAGTCACTAAACCCACATCATAAAAAGCTATCATTAAATACTGTGTAACATGCTGATCCTACGCAGTCAGTCACTATAAAATTAGTTTTTTGTATCCTGCAAAAAAAACCTGGTTGATTCTGCTGCTCTCTATCTCAACCTTCTGTTCATGTCCTCAATTCAGATAGGGATTTTGCAGCTGTGGTGGCAACTCTGCACATGCTCAGTTTTCAGGGAGTTTCTATGCTGAGCATTTCCTCCCTATCACATCTGAGCAGTCCATGTGACTGTAGAGTCACACATGTGGGCGTGTACACAGTATAAGGGCAAGGCTTACTGGTGTCATTTCCGTCTACCTAATTCTGCTCTTTGGAATGCAGGTGGCTGCCGAATGCCAGAACCACTATACTATATGCGCTTAAGCTCGTGTGATGCATGTTATGTGAGTAATTTTTTAAATGTTTTTAATAATTCTTTCACTAAAACAGTATCACGCTATGGGGTATTGCTTGGATTATGTTTCCTCAAAAATGCATGCATGATGAAGCAACATAGAGAAGCACTTGTCCATCTAAAGCTCGAGTAGCCGTTATAGCCAGAGGGAAGGCTGTTGATTAATATATACCCTCTTGGTTTGGTGAGTGTGGAGACAAAAGAGGGGAGCACGGAGTGTTGATTTGCACAAGAAACATTGACTGTTTTGGATTCTACAGCATAAAGCACGTTAAAGCTTCATGGACTTTATTTATATAACATGTTTTGAAATTTGGTTTTAGGCACAAGCACTTTATGAATTATATATGGATTGACACATGATCACAGAGAACTTTAATAACAGGTATTATTGAAATTGCTTATTTATATTGTATCACTTGTAGCACTAAGGAATTATCAATATTTGGCACTTTGTAGTAGCTCGTCATACATTTGAAACAAAGAAAAAAGGAGGGTGCAAACAATTTGATTTAAAATATATATTCGTATGCCAATTAAACACAGTTTATTGATATTATTTATTTATTTTAATCTGTATTCCAAACTGTGCTTTTATATTTTGAACATGTGATCAGCATCAGAGAACTAGAAACTCCTCCTGCTTATGATTCCCTACATATGGGCTGGGAAAGATCTGGGTCATGGGACAGCTGTATATTGATTAGGAAAAAGGTATTCCTTTTTAAAAAAAATTTAATTACAGTGCTATCATCCACATATACAAATATAAGGGACAATGTAAATTAAACAATGTGTGTTTAGTATCACTTTAATTGAACAAGCTGAAGTTAGAAGCTGATTGGTTGCCATGCACAACTGCATCAGATTTTGAACTCTCCAGTTGTAGTAGATCAACCCCAATACCTTTACAGTGCACACACAATATATATTTTTCCAAATTCTGCCCCACTTCTGAAGGGCATATGAGCTGCTTCCTATTTCAGTAGAAGACCCTAACTTTTTGTGATCTTTAGCAATAGGCATACCAACTCATGTGCCTAGTGGGCTGAGCTGGTGTATATGGGCAGGGGGATATGCACTTTGTTTTATTTTTAAAAAAGGAAAATACAATTTAATAGGAAATACTGTCCCTATTATACTGTCCCTGTATACTATTGGTATTTGGTTTATCATGTATCCATTAAAAATAACATATGCTTGTACTAGAGCAGTAAAGCAAATGGTAAATTGGCAGGGAAATTAAAGAGCTGAAGTAGTGATATTTTAGAAATAAACAGCAAAAAAAAGTTTGATTGTTTACCAGTTTGTGTTAAAAAAGCCAAAAAAACACAGCCCCAGTATAGTACATATGTAGAAAATATAGCCTGAAAATATAGAAAGTAAATATGGTTCTTGCTTTTAAGTGTAGAGTATATTTAAAAACTGTACAGAGACACAAGATATTTAAAATGTTGACACTCACTGCATAGATTGCTTACCAAATAATCACACTGTCATATATCTAAAAAATATTTAAAAGACTTGGAACAAAAGAACAGTACATGCATTATACATTTACTGTGTGCTGTACAAATAAACTTTTGTCATTTCACACTACTCTGATCCCACTTGCCTGTGCAAGAATTTCTGTCAGCGTGAATGACAAAATTAGCTTCAGCTCTCTGAAGCATAAGTTGTGATTTCGATTTAACTGTATTTTAAATTAAGTATTGACATCCTTTCCAGGCATGTTACAGTACATTTAAACAGGACTAACGATATAAAATCAAAAAGTAAGAAAAGGTATTATTTAAACCACAGCATCCACATGCTCATGACATAACAAACTTGTTACAATTACCTGCTCTGTGCAATGGTTTTGCACAGAGCTGTGCTGAAACCTTCTCTTCTTCAGTCGCCCACCAGCTTCTCCTCTTCTTTGTGTGCCCCCATAGCAAGCCACTTGTTATGGGGGCACACCTGCTGGCTCGATCCAGAGCTGGGCTGTGTGAGTCTATTGACACAGATATCGCAGTTCTACAATTCAGAAGAAAAAAACATATTGGGAATATTTACAATGTCAGTGTAAAACCTTTGCTTTAAACTAGGGATGAGATTCAAGACCAATCCTGTGCGTTTGAGGTTTGTGGCAAGAATTCGCCACACCACATTCTTTGTAATAATAATGCACTGCTTGGTCTTTAGGCCTAAGTGAGCTAGCTTGAAAAAGTTTGATAAGGAGGCTTTAGATATTCCATCCCCCTCACTTTGAAAGGTTGAGGTCACAGCAGCCACAATGACAATTTACTGTAGCTGTAAAGGAGAAAACATAGGGAATGCTGCTGACAAACTGAACATAAAGAGATTAGTGTAGGGCCTTTAGGCACTGGCAGGTCTCCTAAATTAGATGCAAACCCTTACTGAATGTCATGTAGGTATCAAAATGCTGTGCATCTTAGAGAACTGGGGGTGGAGAAGAGAAGGATTTTTACATTTTTTTCACCCTTTGTTACATCCAGTGCCTGGATGGGGTTGTCCAGCACCCAGAAGAAAGATGTAGAATTGAGCCCCCTCCGTCCCACCCTGCATGTTCTGGCACACCCATTCTCTGTCCCTCATTCTCTGGCTGCTCATAGATGGCATGAAGGGTGCACAGCCTAGTAGAAGGGGGCTACAATCTGACAATTGCCCTTCAATGATCTGGAAAGTGCATACAGTGCGGTGCTCATCATGTTTCCCACCACCTCCAATTTAGGGAGCCATGACCAAGGTTCCCCCCCCCTCTCCTTGTCTTGGCCCTGGTTACATCCTAATACAGATTATGTCCTATATCCTATTTACAACCTTTTCATGTCCACATGCACTAAAGTAAAACAAGCTGCATCTGTTTTTCACATGTCTTTTTAGAAATGGTGAAAACAGTGGAATATGTCTGGGCAATGTACATAAACATGGATGCTATGGGCAGTGGCGGGACAAGGTATTTCAGTGCCCAGGGCGAGGATGCCAAAATCCCCCCCCCCCTCGCAGAGCAGGGGTTGGAGCTAGTAGAAGTATTTGCAGCACACACAAACATATGTGATCAATCCTCCCAACTTTTTGAGATGGGAGCGAGGGACTATTAGCAAAAGGATGTCACACCCCACTGCCACACCCCCTTAAAAGAGAATTATACAAAAAAAGGGATTGGTTATCCAGCAATACTTTGAACAAAACCATGCTTCAGTAGAGGATACAAACATAATTTGGTCTGCCCATAAGGCAGTAATAAGGGGTCTCCTCATACAACAGGGGGCGAGGATTAAGAGGAAGAGGCAGCAGGAAATGGTTAATCTAACGTCTAAAATCGAATTATTAGACACCCAGAACAAACAATTCCCTTCTCAAAAATTAATAGATCAACTATTTATAGCCCGCAATGAACTAAGAACACTCTTTATGAGTGATTTCGAAAAAGCCCACAGTAGACTAAAAATGACTTATTATGCCTACGGAAATAGGGCGGGGAAACTATTAGCCAATCGCCTTAGAGGGCTCAGGCACAAAACCAATATTTCCCATATAGTACATCCCACAATGAAAGTTAACCTCAACCACCCTCAAGTAATTGCAAATGCTTTCAGTGAGTACTATGGCACTCTCTACAACCTAAAGAATGATCCCTCCTCCCCAAGTCCAAATGTATCCACTATAGCATCTTTTCTGCATAAGATCAAGCTCTCCAAACTTTCCGCAGATCAACTCACTAGTTTAAATGCCCCAATATCGACTCAAGGAGTCATTCAATTTATTCAAAATCTCCCAAACAAAAAAGCTCCAGGCCCAGATGGATTCACGGGCGACTACTATAAAGCCTTTAAACACATCCTAACTCCATACTTCCTCTTTCCCCAAGGAAATGCTAAAAGCCATGATAGTGGCACTCCCAAAGCCAGGGAAGGAACCTAACACCCCACAAAACTTTCGCCCAATTTCTTTGCTAAATATTGATCTAAAAATTTAAGCAAAAGTAATAGCTACACGATTAATAGCCATTCTCCACTTTCTGGTCCCCAGAGACCACACGGTCTTCACCAAAGGTCGTCAAACAGTGGATGCCACCAGGTGTGTATTAAATGTCATTCATATTGTGAATAAAAAACAAACGCTTTCTCTGCTCCTGACTTTGAATGCAGAGAAGGCGTTTGACAGGATTCATTGGGAATACCTGGCTCAGACGCTCCAAAAATTTGGATTTGTGGGTCCAATTTTCTCATCTATAATGGCGCTGTATTCTACACCCTCAGCCTAGGTATATGTAGCAGGTGCACTGTCAACCCCCTTTGAAATTTCAAATGGGACATGCCAGGGCTGCCCGTTATCTCCGTTGATTTTTAATCTTTTAATGGAGCCTCTTGCTACTCATATAAGAACCCATCCCAACATCTCAGGCCTAATAGTGAATGGGAAATCCCATGTCGTCAGCCTATTCACTGACAACATTATATTGGTACTTACCAAAGCGGAAACTTCGCTGGCTTTGGTGTCTGCAATTTTGCAGGAATTTTATAATATCTCCTACTATAAAGTGAACGAGTCTAAATCATCCATATTGAACCTGGGATTGCCGAGTGAGGTACAGCAAAAACTAGCAAATAAATATCCCTATAAATGGGAAGATAAAGGGGTCAATTATCTAGGCATTGTCTTAACACCTAATTTAAAAAATATAGCCCATATGAACTACATGCCCTTTGCGATGTCCCTTAAGGCCAAATTGGAATCCATAGGCAAATTTGAACTCTCCTGGTCAGGCTGCTTGGCGGCATTTAAAATGCATATCCTCCCACAGCTACTATATCTGTTTAGAACCCTGCCAATCCCCCTCACTAACCAATATTTGAATAACCTACAAACAACAGTCAATAGGTTTCTGTGAAAAGGGAAAAGAGCCCGGTGCGCCTTTAACAAACTAATTAAGCATAGTTTAGCAGGTGGGGTGGGTCATGTCCACCTACAAGATTATTACTTTGCAACCTTGCTTGCACAGGCAAAACATTGGTCACAATAGGATGACCCCACCCTTTGGGTTGAACTAGAACAATCACAAATACCTCGCAGAGACCTACTAGGTCTCTTGCTTACTTCACCTTTTAGCCGCAACTTAGACACCAATTTGTCTCCTACAATCTTGGCAACCCTTAGCGCGTGGACCCACCTCCAGAAAAAAAGAAAAAAAAGTATAATTTATTCATCTACCAGGTGTGTCAAATTATGGGAACTCTATCAAAAAGTCCTCCTACGTTGGTATTTAACCCCATTCAGGCTGGCCAAAATCGACCCCACATGCCCCTCCATATGCTGGAGAGGTTGTGGAATGTCGGGCACGCTAATACATCTACTGTGGTCCTGCCCGAAGATACTCCCACTCTGGACCCAGATAAGCCACATTATAGCAGACATAACAGGTTCCGACTGTCATCAGGGATAGCCTTACTATCTTTAGATTTACCCGACCTTCACTCTTCCTTTAGGATCACGATCTCCCACATGCTATTAGCTACTAGACTAGTTATACTGAGACACTGGAAACAAGAAAAATCCCCAAGGGTGATAGAAGTTATCCAATCGACTCAATTGCACAAAACTTATGTATGTATGTTCGCCTCCTCACTCAGCAATCATGACCTCAGCCAAAGCAATTGGCAACCCTGGAACAAATGGTATCTTAGCCACAAGTTGATATGACTCTGGCATAGTAGAAAATCCCGGTCTGACTGTTACCTAAAGTTTTGTTTTTCCTTTTTCTTATGTCGGTTTTTATCTTTCTGTTATAATGTTCCCTCCTCTGGGAGCTATTCTTAGGCTCACATGTGCATCATAGAGTAATCCTGAATCTTCTGCAGATGAGTGTTGTTGGAGACAGGGGTGAGGTGTGCTGTCTGGGCCCGAGCACGCTTTGTTCCCAGGCGGGGTGGTCGGGCTAATTGGGTGGCGCCCAACCTGACTGGTTCTTGATGTGGGGCATGGTCCTCACCTTGAAATGCTTGTTTGCTGTCTTATGTATCTTCATTCAAATGATTGCTCTAACCATGTTACATTGCATATTGTGATTCATGTTTTCACGAGAATTTCAATAAAAATTATTTAAACAAAAAAAAGGGTTTGGTTAAATCCACAAGTGCTTTTTTTACTCACTACTATTCCTTTATACTGGCTTTTGAAATGTACAAATGCTGCAATTTTGAAATTGGATGAAAGGTTTAGCACTGGGAAACACTTTTTGAAAGATAAAAAGTGCATTTTATATACAACTATTTGGATCAGAACAAAATGAGGGGCAAATGAGGGCGAATGAGGGACAGAGGGACATTGCTCCAAATCAGGGACAATCCCTCGAAATCAGGGACAGTTGTGTGCTATATGTGATGGTTGCAGAGTGCACCAGTATTATTATTTACATTCGTGACTGGTAATCACAATGATCACAAAGCACACAGCCAATTAGATTGTTTTGATGACGGCTTGGTTCGCAGCCAATAATGAGTCCAAGGGTGATTTCTGAAGATTGTAAATGGTGCTCTAGAACTAGTTGAAGCTGATCCTGGTCCTGCTTGAAAACCTCCTTCAATCTGCAGGCTGCAGTGCTGGCTCCTGTCAGAGTACAATAGCACAGAGGGGGGATTCCTCCATCCACCTTGCTTGAGTGGATTCAGGAATCTGTTCAGCCTGCTGGAAAAAAAATAATAGCGTGTAATAGGGCTGCACTAATACCGATATCATTGCTAATACTAAGCATTTTCATGAGTACTTGTACTCACGCAAATTCTCTGATACCTAAAACCAGTACTTTGCAGTGCAATTTGAGCTCATACAAAATTAATGGGCTCAAATCGCACTGCAAAGAATCACATGCAATTTGAACAGGAATATGGTGCGATTCCTGTCCGAATCACATGCTGTTTCCCACACAGCTCCTGTGTGAACCCAGCCTTGTCATAGTGACTTCATCTTGGGTTCACACAAGAGTGGTGGGTGAAATTGCATGTGCTTTGGACAGGTATTGCACCGCATTCCTGTTCAAATCACATGAGATTCTTAGCAGTGCGATTTGAGCCCATTAATTTTGTATGGGCTCAAATCTCACCACAAAGGTATCAGTAACTGGTATCAGCTAGTACTTGAGCACAAGTATCAGTACTTGTAATTGCTGGTACAAAACAGGTATTGGTGTGTATCCAGTTTTAGACAATGTGTCAGGGTGTTTTATGGACTCAAAGACAAAGCTTCTGGGCAAACAAATCTGCAAAGATGAGGATAAAGATATTAGGGAAAACATTTGTCATCGTTAGTTCTCATGCACAAGAACACTATACTCTAGGTGAGCATACATTATACAATCTGATTGTACAATCTCTGCACAATCTCCTTCAGATTTACCAAAACTTTGTAATATATGGACAAACCTAAACAAGTCATTTAAGTAGCATCCAATCAGACAAGCCTTTGTTCTACATAGTTGGTGGTAGATTCAAAAGATATTGTACAATTAGATTGTATAACATATGGTAAACTGCTGGCTGGCCATAGATGGATCAGTTGTTTTTTTTTATCAGTCAGTGTTTGATCGAAAAAAACTGAGTGGATCACCCCATCCACACAACTAAGGTGGATGAGGGAATCCCTTCCGCTGAGACAACTATGTCAGGGCTGCAGATAGAAGGAAACATTTCTGATGATTTGAGAGAAGTTGATCATTAAATTGACTTCTCTTTAGCAGGAATGGCCATAGATGGATTGAAACTTATTCGGTCCTTGCTGGACCAGTTGAATTTCCATCCATCTATGGCCAGCTTTAGTAGCTCCTGTGTAATATCCCTGTTGCTTTCTTATGCCTTGGGAGCCGGGGAGCTCATTAAGCCTCCATGTACACAAGTTCTTTAGGGCCCATGCACATGCAGTGCAGACATGTGTGTCCTGTGCAGGTCTCTCTTTTATCAGCATGGGGATGTATGGGCACTGTGTGCATCCCTGTACCAGTGTCCTATTCACTTCTATTGGGACCCGCTCCTGAATGTCATATTAGGATACAGTGGCTGTGTCCATGCAGCCTAATGTCCCAGTAGAAATGAACGGGGTGCTGGAACAGGGTTGCACACAACACTGATGTACCACAATGCTGATAAACCACAGCCCTGCATAAGAGACACATTGTTTGCACCCCTTGTGAATGAGCCCTTACTAAAAATAGAATCTGAAATAACGGTTGTCTCCACACCAATTAACAGTTATGAAGCCTGAAAGTGTTACCTACTAGCTGAGCCTGAGAGACAGAGGAGAGAACACCACTCTGTCACACTTTGGCCGGTCAGCTAGAGAGGAGGGGGTTCGAGGGAAAGGGCACAGGAGGAGAGGTCCCCTCCTACCCACCCCTAGAACAGGCCCTGGCTATGGGAAATAGCTTGATGTTGTGATAGCAGCTTGTGATGGGGTGATTTACAGGCAGGAAATTGTGGAAGCTGTGGTTTGGGACAGCAAAAGTTAATTCTGTTTTTTTTAGGTCTTTTAGCTTGCCATATAAATTGAGTAAAAGAGGCGTAAAACAAATTTACATTCACATGATGTATCAAAGCAAAGAGGTTTGGGGGGATATATAAGCATGTGAAACTAATTAAGATGCTTGTTCACACTTTGTGATTGCAATAAAGTTAAGTAAAAAAAAGTGTAAAAAATAAATAAATATATGTTATTAAAATAATGTAAATCACCCAGTCCCCCCTGTGCTCTCACATAAATGCAAATGGACATGTAGGTCTGGCGCACATATGTAAATGGAGATGGCAGCACACATGTGAGGTATCACCATGAACGTTGAAGTGAGAGCAATAATGCTAGTACCAGAGATCATGTTTAACTCCAAATTGATAATCTGTAAAGACTTTTTTTAATTTCCAAAAACCAAGTTTATTGGCATAACAAAGAAAAGATGTTACATGAGAGTACAATGCATGGTTAAATAACCACTTAGTACATTCAGTAATAATGGACATACTTATTTGCAAGTTTGTATCAAAACATCTAAATATTGGTAGTCATACAAGTCTTGTGCATTAATTGGCATATACAGAATATAATAAAAATTGTGGTGTTGTAACAAAGCACGGCTTGGAGTTTTACTTGCTTTTCAACTTTACTGTATTTCCCTTTCTCACATTACACACATTCATACCACCTGGAGCCATGAGGGGATCTTCACTGTTGCCCCCCCTATCATCCAGAGTGGATTTAATCAAGTGCTCATTCATTGCAGGTGTCTGGGGTAGATAGTCACCTATCCCGGATTTTACTATATTTGGTAGGGCATCCTCTGTGATGATAAATTACCTTTTTATAGGGTAAGGTAAGGTTTACTTCAGCGATCCATGCCTGGATAGTGGGTGGAGCAGCTCTCAACCATTGCCTGGCTACCAGTTTCCTAGCACTGAAAAGCGTCTCATGTATGAAGGTTATGAGTAGAGTTGAGCGAACGCGGACTGTAAAGTTCGGATCCGTACCGAACTTTGGGGTGTCCGGGACCCGGACCAGGACTTTTCAAAAAAAGTCCGGGTTCGGGTCCGGGGTTCTGGTAATTTTAATGAAGAATCTTAAAAATGCTGTAAAAAAGCCCAGGAAGGTCCTAGAGGTCTGCAAAAGGAAGGAAAATGGGGGTAAGGGTGGGACAAGTGCCCTACAAAGAAATGGGAACAGGGAAATAACTTTAAATATTTTTTAAAAAATAAAAACATAAAAAATGCAAAAATGGAGATCATCTTCAAAATGGGTCTGAAAAGTATTAATTAACATTAGAGGCCATAGAACTGTTCTAAAATCATCTTCAAACTGTGTCAAAAAAGTATAAATAAGCCCGGAGTACCCATATCACTGTTCTGCAAAATGTGTGTGTCACTTTAAATGAAACCGGGAATCAGTGCACATCTCTTCTGCACAATTATTTCAAGTCTGTGTGTCACTTTAAATCAAACCGTCAATCATTGCACATC
>BLSH010267786.1:210882-228987 GCA_018402905.1 Glandirana rugosa
TTTACATGATATATGACATGCATGTGGGTGCTTACGTGACTATCACATGTCACACACAGTGTATTGAGTGTACACTATCAGTGCATTCGTGGGTGTACGTACAGTATATAGTACATTTGACGGGGATGGAAGGGATGATGAGGACACAGACTGTACTTGTGTGCCTGAGAGAAGAGAGGAGGAGGCACAACTCCAACGAGGCAGGATGTCCTCCAGGGGCCAGCTTAAGGGCAGCCACCCAATTGCATCAGACCACAGAGCTCAACAGGTACAGGGCGCTGCTGGCTCCCCGCTGACTTTCAAAAGTTCTTCGATGTGGGCATTTTTCAACACGTGTGCAGTAGATCCCACCTCCATTTGCAATCTATCTCTGAAGCGGGTCAAGCACGGCAAGAAATCCAGCACCTTGGGCACTACTGTCTTGACAAGACATATGACGACCAGCCATGCAGTCCATTGTCAACAGCACTTGAAAAATCCACACCAAAAAACAAGGAGGACTTTGACTTGCTCCTCATCTGGGATCTCAACCCCTTCTATACCTCCATTCCTCTCCAAAACCTGCACTGAGAGGAATGAAGGTGTTAGGAAAATGTGTGCACACGCCCAAAATGGCCTATTAAACAGACAACACCCTACAGCAGATGCTGTCCATTCTACAGCGTTCCTGTGACCCCTGTGATTACTTTGAGAGACTTTCTTGCACCTGTGACCCCGGTTTTACTTGGATTTGTTGCTTTCTGTCTGCCCTGACCCCTGGCCATTTTACGACTCTCCTGCCTGATCCTTCTGTACCTCTGCTGCCCGCACGTTGCAGACTCTGCTTTCACCTGACCACCCGCCTGCCTGCTCCATCCAGGGCTGGTGCAAGGATTTTTGACACCCTAGGTGAAACCTTATTTTGCCGCCCCCTTTGGCTCTGCCCCTGACTCCGCTCCCTTTGCCCTGTCTATGTATACGATGGAGGTAGCGGAGGTGGAGACTTTTGCAGCACCTCTCTACCTATTTCTTTAGCCGTAGTCCACAGGCCTGCATCTGTGCCTCTGGACCCAGCCTAAAGTCAAATAATGGTGGCACTGGCTCACTTTCTTATGCCAGCCATGGTCCGTATGTATATGGACAGGCTGGGGTATTATAAAGACAGGCTGGGGTAGTATATGGACAGGGGCTTGGCGCCCTGGGCGTCATGGCACCCTAGGCGGCCGCCTACTCTGCCTAGTGGTAGAGCCGGCCCTGGCTCCATCTGTACCGCATTGCCAGCCTGTTGCCGGCCTGGACTGTATGACCATTCTTCTGCTTGCACAAGCTCCAGTGGACTCTCACATACCACCAAGTGACCTATTCCAACCCTTGCGTCCCCCTGTGCTCTTGCGCTCCCTGTCTGCGCTACCAGGGGCTCTTGAACCAGGGTTGCAAGAGAGGTGATCCTCTGCATAAATCAGACTCATCCGCCAGGTGTGTGACAGCAACGGACAACTATGACTGAGTCTGCGCAGGGGACCTCTCCTATGGACGAACTGTGTGCACACTTTGCGGGACTCACCCAAGATGTAAAGAACCTGCAGGAGGGCTACAACCACTTGGAAGGTAGAGTGCAGGAACTTTCCATGCCAGCACCAGCCAGTCCTGGCCAACCAGCTTCACGCACCGTTGTAGCATTACAAAGTAAGCCCAGGGTGCCCATGCCTGAGTCGTTTACAGGAGACCGCAGAAAATTCCAGGCTTTCCGTAACTCCTATGAATTGTATTTCAACCTCCAGCCCTGGACTTTCTCACTGGAGGCCAGGAAAGTGGGGTTTGGGATCTCTCTACTTCTAGAGGAACCCCAAGCCTGGGCACACCATCTCCTGGAGCAGAAAGCCCCAGAGACTCTAATCTGGATCAGTTCTTCCGGGCAATGACCCAACTATATGAAGACCTCCACCAGTCAGCCACAGCGGAGGCAGCCGTCCACGCTCTACAGCAAGACCGCCGCCCAGTGGAGGAGTATGTGTCTGAGTTCCGGCAATGGAGTGCAGATACCGCCTGGAATGATGCCGCTATCAGCTATCAATTCTGGCTGGGTCTCTCAGAGCCGCTCAAAGGCGAGCTTGCTCGCGTCGGGGTCCCACATAACCTAGACTTCCTGATCAATCTGGCCAATCAGGGCCGAGAGATCCGCTGGGCCTGCACATCTGACATGGATGATTCCTTGGGTCCCTAGTTATCCAGCCCCCAGTCCATCTGCCTCCTCTTCCGCTCCACCAGACCCCCAAGAACCCATGCAAATTGGGCTCCTCTGCCTGTCTTTGGTCCCCAAAGAGCGCCAGAGTCGCATGTCTCAGAACCTGTGCCTGTATTGTGGAGGTTGCGGGCACCTGGTGATAAATTGTCCCGCCAAAGCCGGTAAGTGCACCACCAGTAGCCCTGAAGGACTCATGTATTTACCTAGTGATAAAGCTCACCTTGTGCTCTCTGTCTTTCTGCAGCTTCCTGGCGGGACTATCCCAGTGCAGGCTATCCTTGATTCTGGTGCATGCAGCTGCTTTGTGGACATCTCTTTTGCAGCGCATCACCAGATACCCCTCTGACCCAAGGAACATCCTATGGTCGCCCGACTGGCCGACGGGTCAACTATTAAATCAGGCACGGTTACCCAGGAGACCACCCCAGTGCTCGCCAAGACCAAGTGAGGTCATGCCGAATTCCTGCTACTGGACACCATTGCATCCCCACTGTTCATTCTGGGCCTCCCATGGCTCCTGACTCATAATCCTCAGAATAACTGGGCAGTGGGTGAAGTAAACTTCTCTTCCTCCTACTGCCTCCACCACTGTCTGTCTCAGCCTCCAGAAAACCCCTCAGTCATGCTTAGCCTGGACACAGACGTCGACCAGGAATCCCACTTGGCCTTCCCTGCACCTTATCACAAATTCCTAGACGTCTTCAGTAAGAAGGGAGCCGACGTCCTCCCACCACACCGGTCCTACAACTGCCCGATTGACCTCCTACCAGGGGCTGAAGTGCCGTTCGGTTGGATTTTTCCCTTATCCGAGGTAGAGTTGGTCGCCCTCAAGGCATACTTGGATGAAAATCTGGAGAAAGGTTTTATTAGACCACCCACCTCACCAGCAGGAGCCAGAATCTTCTTTGTGGAGAAGAAGGACCATTCGCTCCAACCCTGCATTGATTATCGGGAGCTCAATCGGATCACCATCAAGAACCGATACCTGTTACCTCTGGTTCCAGAACTCTTCCAGAGATTAGGAACTGCAACCATTTTCACTAAACTGGTCCTACGCGGGGCATACAATCTTATCTGCATTCGCAAAGGGGATGAATGGAAGACCACCTTCCAAACACGGGTCGGGCACTATGAATACCTTGTGATGCCCTTCGGATTATGTAACAGCCCTGCAACTTTTCAGCACTTAGTAAACAACATTTTCCAGGACTTATTAGATCAGTTTGTAGTCATTTACTTAGATGACATACTGATTTTCTCCTCCTCTCTGGAAGAGCATCGTAGGCACGTGAAGAGCGTGCTCACCCGCCTCAGACTACATGGCCTCTAAACCAAGGTGGAGAAATGCCCCTTTGAGTGTGCCGACATTTCATTTTTGGGTTCAGCATTTCCACTGCTGGAATCACCATGGATCCACAAACTCGGCCATCCTGAACTGGCCCGCTCCAGTTGAAAAGAAGGGAGTCCAGCAATTTGTTGGGTTTGCAAACTTCTACCGGAAGTTCATCAGGGTGTTTTCCCCGACTCATGCTGAAAGATGGGTTGTTGTGGTTCGAAAATAGACTATACATCCCACAGGAACTCCGCTCGGTAATTCTCGGACTCTGTCATGATACCAAAATGGCTGGGCACTTTGGTGGTCGTAAAACAACAGAATTACTTGCTCACTCATTCTGGTGGCCTTGGTTGAAGGAAGATTGCTTGAGCTATGTAGCTACTTGTCCTGTCTGTGCCAGAAGTAAGACAGAGAAATCCAAGGCCTGGAGACTACTCAACCCATTGCCCATTCCAGAACGACCATGGTCCCAAATCGCAATGGATTTCATAGTCGAACTATCACCATCCACAGGATTCAACACAATCCTGGGGGTTGTGGACCATCTTACAAAGATGGCACACTTCATACCTGAAAGGTACTCTGTCAGTGGCTGAAATCTCTTTATAATGGAGGTGGTCCGCTTACATGGGATTCCTACCAATATCGTGTCGGACCAGGGAGTACAGTTCACGTCCTTCTTCTGGAAGTCCCTGTGTGCCAATTTGGGAATCGAGTTGGCCTTCTCCTAGGCCTACCATACACAGTCCAATGGTCAAACGGAGAGGACCAACCAAACCCTCGAGCAATACTTGCGGTGCTATTCCTCCTACTCCCAGGATGACTGGGTCTCGCTCCTACTGGTAGGCGAGTTTGCATATAACAACATCCACTCTGCCACCAAGCAGTCCTCTTTCTGGACAAACCTTGGTTACCACCCTTCTTTCCTACCCGATCTGGCAATGGAAAGCACCGTACCTGCTGTCCTGGAGGTAACTCAGTTACTTGAGAAAAACAACAAGCTCCTCCAGGAAACTCTCTCCCAAGCCCAGGCTACCAGCAAGAAAAATGTTGATAAAGGAAGGTGGGGAGAACTGGGATTACAAGTTGGTCAGCAGGTCTGGTTGTCCACGAAAAATCTAAGACTCTCCTGTCCCTCTAAAAAACTGGGACCCAGATACATAGGACCATTCCCTATTAAAAAGAAGATTAACAGAGTGGCCTATGAGTTAAACCTGCCATCATCTCTACATATCCATCCTGTCTTCCACGTCAACCTACTCAAGCCAGCAGTTAAGGATGTCTTTCCAGGGCGTAGCACAGCACCTCCAGAACCAGTCTTGATGGACAGATAGGAGGAATTTGAGGTGGAGACCGTCCTCGATTATAGGAAAAGAGGAGGCAGCACTCAATTCCTGGTCAAATGGAAGGGCTATCGACCCGAAGAAAGCTCCTGGGAGCCAGAGGAGAATATACATGCAAAGGAATTGATCAGAGCCTTCTGGAGAAGACACCCAACCAAGAGAGCCCTTTTGGGCATCCGGTGGCTGCCCCTTGGGGGGGGCAATGTTATGAAAACGGCTGTTTCCAGGTGTCTGTGCATACTGCGCGCGCCTGTGTGCGCCAATGGTGCCAAAACGGCCTATTTAAATAGGCGACACCCTACAGCAGATGCTGTCCGTTCTGCAGCGTTCTTGTGACCCCTGTGATTACTTTGAGAGACTTTCCTGCACCTGTGACCCTGGCTTTACTTGGACTTGTTGCTTTCTGCCTGCCCCGACCCCCGGTCTGTTTATGACTATTCTCCTGCCTGATTCTTCTGTACCTCGGCTGCCCGCATGTTACCGACTCTGCTTGCACCTGACCACGCATCTGCCTGCTCCATCTGTACCGCATTGCCAGCCTGTTGCCGACCCGGACCGTATGACCATTGTTCTGCTTGCACAAGCTCCAGTGGACTCTCACATACCACCAAGTGACCTATTCCAACCCTCATGCCCCCCTGTGCTCTTGCACTCCCTGTCTGCACTACCAGGGGCTCTTGAACCAGGGCTGCAAGGGAGCTGATCCCCTGCATAAGTCAGACTCATCCGCCAGGTACATGACAGAAGGTCTATCAATGCGTGCCACAAGTACTTTCAGCCAATCTGCTAGCAGTACACCACCAGGTGAATTCAGCAGGCAAATATCCCTACCCCAGTTGCTGAACCAAAAAAAAAAATACTGTCCCAGCCATCCACATGCTCAGCGTCTTAATGCTAGCTTGGCCAAATTGCTAGCACTCCAACTGCTGCCTTTTCAGCTGGTAGACTCTGCCCCCTTTCGTGAATTTGTGGAATGTGCTGTCCCACAGTGGCAGGTTCCCAAAAGAAATTTATTCTCACATAAGGCCATTCCAGCTCTCTGCCCTCATGTGGAAGGCAATGTTTTGGCCTTGTTGGACAGGGCGGTCAGCAGCAGGGTTCATATTACCACTGACTCATGGTCCAGCAGGCACAGTCAGGGACGTTTCCTTTCCTTCACGGCACACTGAGTAACTATGCTGGCAGCTGGGAAGGATGCAGGACAGGGTTCAGTGCTGGAGCAAGTTCCACCACCACGCCTCCAAAAAGCTGGTGGTGATTTTTCCACATCCATCTCCTCCACACCCTCCTCTTCTTCTACCTCTGTAGCCTCTTCTGCAGAATTGTCCTCTGAACCTGCAGTGCTCCCTAAGCACTCAATGGGGCTATGCAAGCAGTCAGGCTAAAATATGCCATGTGGTGCTTGAGTTAGTCTGTCTGTTAGCCCGGCTGGCTAACATTTGGTGGGAATTCAACCTGCCCACCATCTGCCTCATTTGTGACATGCCCACCAGGTGGAACTCAACATTTGCAATGCTGCAGCAGCTGCACACACAGCAGAGGGCCATCAATGAGTACCTCTGTAAGCATGGCACCAGGACAGGCTCAGGGGAGCTTGGCTTCTTTTTGCCATGTCAGTGGCTACTGATCAAGGATGCATGCAATGTCCTGTCACCATTTGAGAAGGCCACAAGGATGGTGAGCAGTGACAATGCATGCATCAGTGACACTGTCCCTCTGATATTCCTTCTGGAGCACACGCTTCATGGAATCATGGACAGGACACTTGAGGCAGAACAGCGGGAGGAAGAGGAAGACTTCCTTTCCTCTCAAGGCCCCCTTTATGCAGAGAGCATTCCTGCAGAGCCGCCAAACACACAGGAGGAGGAGGAGGATTATTGTGTCGACATGTTACGTACCAGGAAGTGAGCCTGGCCTCTCCTACGACCCAGGTTTGAGGGATCGCTGGGAGTGAGACAGCAGCCACAAGAGCACAGTGAGGTATGAGTGCCTGTGGTAGTCCAGTGGTGTTCACCAGCAGGTGGTCAGCAGGATCGCTGGAGATGGAGATGACCTGCGGGGTTAAAGGTGCAGCCAGATAGAAGCAGTCCAGGAGTGCTGGAGAAGACTTGCAGAGCTGAAAGCTACTGAGGTCTGGATGGTCACAGGCACTGGAGCAGAGTCTATAGCAGAGTCAGGTACAGGAAAGTTCGGCAACAAGCAGGCAGAAGAGTGGTCAGGACAAGCCGGGATCAGGTGCAGGTGGATAGCAGGAGAGTCTGGATAAGCTGGGTCAGGAAACAGGTCAGGAGTGGACAACAGGTAACATATGAACACAGGTAATACTGTAGGTCAGACAGCACCCATTTTGTGCATCAGAAGAGTTTATATGGCTTGTTTGGTGCCGGAACTCGTGCACGTGCCTGCTCCCACGTACACACGCGGGCACACAGCCGTTGGGCGCCAATTAGCATGGGAAGAGCTGTGCTGGTGGTTTTCCTGACAGCATGGATGTGGAGGATAACACGCAGCAGTCTTCAAGGGATCATGGTTTTCAGCCCCCAGAAACCCAAGGAGCTGTACATGGCTGGGAGCAGATAGTTCCTGATAATGTCATCCTTAGTGACCCAGAGGACACTCATGCCTCCTCAAACTAAAACTGCATGGGCTCTCTGATTCTGAAAAGCCTGTGAAAAGACCCTAGGATTTGTGGTATCAAGGAGAAGGATCATTACTGGCTGGCAACCCTTCTTGATCCACATTACAAGGGTAAAGTTGCGGAGGTCCTTCTGCCTGCGCAGAGGGAGCAGTGGAGGAAACATCTTCAGGATACATTGGAGAAAAGTTTGTGCAACGCCTCTCCAGACCCTGGGATCTACCATGTCCTGATGCTGGACAAAGTGTTTCTGAAGCTTTGGTCGTTCAGAGGCAGAGCAGTGGAGAAGGTGGCCGGCTGACCAATGCCTTTAAAAAAAATTTCAGTCCTCAGCGCCCAGGCCAGATAGGTTCAAGCAACCGTCGTCAGCATCTGTATTACATGGTGCAGGAATATACCTTCCCAATTGAGTATCCACTGAGTTACTGGGTCTTGAGGATGGACCACTGGCCGGAACTTGCTGAATATGCAATTGATTTACAGGCTTGTCCTGCATCAAGCGTGCTTTATGAACGGACATTCATTTCTGCTGGAGGGTTCGGAACCGATCAAAGAGTGCGCCTGTCCACAAACTCGGTTGATAGGCTCACTTTTATAAAAACGAATCAGTCCTGGATCAGCAGCTATCAAGCCCCTGATTCAACTGATTCAATTTTCTAGGGATCTGGGATCCCTTTAAGACTGCCACTGCTCCTATTCCTCCTGTCGATAATCCAGAACAACATTTTATATTTAGGGCACCACCAACACCCAAGGTCCAATTTTTCTGCACCTGGTTTACAGGGGCATGCCATAAAAATGTTTAAACTAATTTACAACAGCAAGGCCCGTTCCTGCACCCAACAAGACTAACTGCAAGGGGTTACAGTGTTCTGGCACCACCAACACCCAAGGCCCAATTTTTCAGCACCTGTTTGACTGGGGCATGTCATCACAATTTTTAAACTAATTTACAACAGTAGGACCCATTCCTGCACCCAACAAGAGTAACTGCAAGGGGTTACAGTGTTCTGGCACCACCAACAACCAAGACCCAATTTTTCAGCACCTGTATGACTGGGACATGTCATCACAATTTTTGAAGGAATTTACAACAGCAGGGCCCAATCCTGCACCCAACAAGAGATTCTGCAAGGGATTACAGTGTTCTGGCACCGCCCTCACCCAAGGCCCAATTTTTCTGCACCTGTTTGACTGGGGCATGTCATCACAATTTTTTTAATAATTTACAACAGCGGGGCCCGCACCAAAATTAAAAAACAAAATTGCATAGGGTTCCCCCCCAAAGTCCGTAACAGACCCTTCAGGTCTGGTATGTATTTTAAGGGGAACCCACCCAAAATAAAAAAAAATTGTGTAGGGGTCCCCCCCAAAGTCCTTACCAGGCCCTTCAGGTATGGTATGTCTTTTAAGGGGAACCCCGTACCAATTTTTTTTTTTTAAATGACGTGGGGGTCCCCCCAAAATCCAAACCAGGCCCTTCAGGTCTGGTATGGATTTAAAGGGGAACCCCATGCCATTTTTTTTTTAAAAATGACGTGCCCCCCCCCCCAAATCCCAAAATCAACATGGAGACAATGTGCTTTGGGGTCACCTCAAAGCATCCTCCCCATGTTGAGGGCATGTGGCCTGGTATGGTTCAGAGGGGGGGGCGCTTGCTCATCCCCACCCCCTCCTGCCATGCCAGGGCTGCGTGCTTGGATAAGGGTCTGGTTTGGTGGGGACCCCCACAGCATTTTTTAAAAAAAATTTGGCACAGGGTTCCCCTTAAAATTCATACCAGACCTGAAGGGCCTGGTACGGACTTTGAAGGGACCCTACGCAATTTTTTTTTTTAATTTCGGAGAGGGGTTCCCCTTAAAATCCGGGTGGCCAACGCAATGCTCTTTCAGTGATTTTATGTATATTGCCGGGAATCGGCAATACATTACAGCCGCGATAATAAATTACAATTTTCCTTTGGAAATGTCATTTTGTTCTGGCTATGTTCTAAACATCGCAGATGTGTGCCCTTTTACAGGCTGACTAAGGGGACCCCCGAGGCATGATATTTAAAGGAATATTTCATTTTTATTTTTTCACTTTAAGCATTATTAAAATCACTGCTCCTTAAAAAACAATCAATTTGAAAACTTTTTTTTTGCATTGATACATGTCCCCTAGGTCAGGACCCAGGTCCCCATGCACTTTTTATGGCAATAACTTGCATATAAGACTTTAAAATGAGCACTTTTGATTTTTCAAGTTCGAGTCCCATTGATTTTAACGGAGTTTGCGTGTTTGCACAAATGTTTTGCCTGTTTGCAATTTCTGGTGTGAACCGAACCGGGGGGTGTTCGGCCCATCCCTAATACTGACAAATGTTTTGAAAAGCTCAGAGGTATAGCTTCTAGTCCCCCTGCTGAGGGAAATACACAATAGCTAGATAAGAACATTTAGAGTAAAAATGAAGATGTAGCATTCCTTGATAGCCATGTTGTTGTGATACATCTATTCAGAGGTCATCATGGGAGCATAAGGCAGTAACAAACCCAAAATAGCAATGGATATGGGAAGAGACTTCACAGAGCATGAATTGCACAGAAAAAATTGATCAACAAGTGATAGATATTAAATATTCAAATGTCTTATTTCATATTTATCTGATTAAATATAAAATATACCGTATATTTATTAAAAATTATGAAAGCATAGTAAAAAGCTGTGTATGTGAATAGAAACCTCCAAACACACTTGAAAGTGCTAAGTGTTACAAATTATATATGTAAGTATAAACATAAATTAAAAAAAAGACAAAATTAAGTACTATGTGTAGTGGTACCCCTGTAGGGGCTGCTTATTCAGGGGAATTAACTTGGATGGGGTAAGGGAATATGGGATGCCCCCTTGATGGCAGAACATTTACATGGGACCAACTATATACACTCCCTGTCTTCACTCCAGCACAACACTTGGTTTTAGACAATTCCTCTTCAACACGTCCAGCACATCACTTAACTGTACTTCCAGGACCAGCTAGCACTGAGATTTAGGCCTGACACTGACCCAGTCAGACCTTGAAATTTCCCCTTTGCAGGCAGGGACTGCGGGCCCCTATGGTGTAACAAAAATATAGTAGTTCTTGGTGCTAGCTGTCCTACATGTGGCCACTGCTTCCATGACCACCTCTTCAGGCCCTGCCAGCTCTCATGGCTGCAGCTGCCTCTTTCTGCTGCCCATTCCTCCACAGTCCAAACTTCTGCTTCTGCACCCAATCTCAGGATGCTCTCTCCCAGTCCTCTCAGGTGTGTCTCCCCAGTCCTCTCTTCCGGTTCTGCACCCATCCCAGACTGCGCTTTCCCTGTCCTCTCAGATGTGCCTCCCCAGTCCTCCTGACTGTGCATCACTCACCAGCCCTCTGGCTGCGACCTGTTGTTCCTCCCTGGAGACTTGCCTGGCAGTCCTCTCTCCTGCTGTCCTCTCCTTGCTCCCATGCCTTCAGTCCAGGACACCTCCACATGTTCTTAGAGCACCCAAGCCCAGGCCCAAGGTCACCCCCCCAGACTGTGGAGCTCCCTCAAAGGCCACAACAGCCTAGCACTCCATCTCCAGCTTTCCAACCAAACAACTCCTCCTCAGCTGAGTTGACCCTAGGTACTTAAGGGGCCCTGCCCCCTGCCAATCCAGGGTGGGGATTGGTCAGGGCTCCTTAGAATACCTCAGTCAGCTCCGCCTCTCTTGTCCTCCTTCCTTTCTAGAAGGCACTAGAATATTCTAGGAAGTCCCAGTGATGCTGCCTGTGAGCCACCAGCTCTACCCTGAGCCACTCCCACCACTACAATATGTATTTCTAAATAAAGATTGGCATAACACGTTTGATATCAGTGAATTTTTCACTTTATCTGGCTTCCCTGGCATTAGGCAATGGATGTATCCTCTTTTCCCTCCATATATCCACTATATGTTATATATATAAAAAAAAAATCCTAATAGTGTAATACCATCAAAATATATTTTATTTAATGAAAAGAAATACACTAACATAAGACAGGTCACTACAGAGCTTCTTTGGATACCGCTCAGCCGCTAGGGTGAGACTACTACAATCTGCTTGCAGATTATATAGTCAGCCACTCTGCAAGATCTTGTCTCCCATAAACAGCTTAGATCAGCAAGTAAAAGTATTTATGCCTCTCAAGTGTGGTAGCAACCTATCAATACCTTAAATTTGGAGCAAGGAGAAATCCTTATTATGAGATTGTCTAAAATGTAAAGAGATACTATGTTGTTTGTAGCCATCCTCTTATTATGTTCACCCATCTCAAGACCACTAGATTATAGGAGTTCATAAGGGCTCAAATTCAACCATTAAGAACACACACCATACACTGGCCAGACCACCCTTTCCCTCAGTAGAACAGAGGAACAAATGCAATGTAATGCTTTCTGAGAAAGCCCTGCTTGGGGATGCAACGTGTCTGGCTCCAACCCTCGAGGGACGTCATCATGCACAGACCGGCAGTGATACCTGCCGGAGACATTTCTACTCTTGTATATGTGCTATTACATGCTATTTGCTTGTGATTATCTCTCCCATGTTTCTTCCTTATAAAGCTATATGGAGAGCATTGGATTGCATTTGTTTCTCTGTTCTACCGAGGGAAATATGTCCCAGTTGGGGAAACCCGGGGGCCAGGTGAAGTTATCTAAGATCGTGGGATAAGTGGAAGATCTAAATTGGCCAGTATATCGAATGAGATCTTAATAGCTGGATTTGAGTCTTAACAGTTGAATTTGAGTCTGTATGTCCTTCTATAATCTAAAAGTCTTGAGCTGGGTCAACATAGTAAGAGAAAACACTGTAGAGGTGAAGGAGTTGGATCTTAAGTATTATCTCTTTACATGGTGTTGTTGGGTTAGGAGATATGAGAAATGGCACCAGCATCCCCTAATTCATATATACAAACTTGAACAAATCTGGGACTTTTTTGGTGCTAACACAATCACAAATTTCTTTAAAAATAATTTTCTTAACTACATATTCATTAAAATTGTATAAAAGCACATACAATTTTACTTAACATATACTTTACAGCAGAATATATAGATATCTTGTTTTTCCATAAAGGCTACACTGGGTTGTTTTTCTCAGCATGTTTCCCAACAATGGCTTCATCAGTAGGAGTGTTGCCAAATATGAATTTGCTTACATATATATGTTATCTGTATACAGCTTACTAATATTTGGCAACACTCCTCCTGACAAAGCCATTTACAGTGAAACATGTTGAGGAAAACAAATGTAGCCTTTATGGAAAAACAAGATATCAATAAACCAAAAAGAACTTTAAACTGCGCTACCACATAATTAATATGCAAATGAATATGCAAATTAATATAGGCAAAGTAAACAGTACCACAAAAGATATGGATAGGATTCATATAGTGCAAAGTGCATATAGTGTAAGATATCATGAAAAAATGTTAAATAAATGCAGTCCCAAATTCCAATGTAGATGATCTCAAAATGCACAATAGTGCAGAAAAAGTACAAATAGTGTGGAAAAGCAGATAGAGCAAAAAATGCTGCAAGCAAATATGTATAAATATAGGTTCAATGGTGTATATCTCATCCAGATATTATGGTTTGATAGTGTAGAAAAAGTTTAAACTTAGTAAAAATTGAGTTCAATAAGTCCAATAAAAATATACAAATGTGGAAATGTGCTAGATCATTCAATATCCCAGTGTGATGGAAGGGAATCCAAAAGGTCACACTCCTTCACCAGACACCCAGTGGCACACCCTACTCACCAGAACTCATTGATCCCCATTACAGGGATCAAAAGCGCTTGTCACTTAAGGTATCCAATGGACGGCTGACATCACATACAGCAGAGATGAAGCCGAATAACGGCTGGACAGCGGACCTCACGGGAACAGGGGGTGAGACGAAAAGGAGAGGGGGCTTGGAAAAGGTAGACTCTGCTGCTGTTGTGAAGTCCTTGAGCCTGCTGCACTCCAGGGGTGGCCTCCCCCAGCTGGAACTCCTCTAGGATGTCAATCTGCAGGAAGTGGTCCACACCAAAGCCTGCAACTGTTAACTGCTGCAGCTTTATGTAGAACAAAAATGTTCTTGGTATTTTTGTTCTATATAAAGCTGCAGCATTTAACAGTCCAGCCGCCGTTCGGCTCCATCTCTGCTGGATGTGATATCAGCCGTCTATTGGATACAGCACTTTATAGTCTGTGATATGGGCAGCTCCACACACGGCCAGCTCCACACACACTTTTTCCATTGCGCGGGTAAAAGAAAGCCTGGGTTTCCCATTACCAAGATATCAATATCTTCTGCTGTATAAGTTAAGTAAAATTGAATGCATTTTTATGAAATTTTAATGAATATTTAATAAAGAAAATAATTTTTAACCTCTTCCCGCCCAGCGGTGGCTCTGTTATCCTGACTGGGCATCTATTGATGTCCTCAGGATAGCCCTGCGGGGGCGCGCATCACGGTGATCGGTGGTGCCGTGGGTCAGTCTGACGCATTACCGATCGAGGTAAAAATCTTCCATCTGGAGCTTTTTACCATGTGATCAGCCGTGACCAATCACAGCTGGTCACAGTGTAAACAGGAAGAGCCATTTATCGAGTAGTGGAGAGCCAATTGGCTGCTCTCCTGACAGGGGGGTCTGCATTGAACATTTATCAGTGCAGACCCCCTCAGGATCGCCATACTGAACCACCAGGGAGCACGTCCAGGATCACCAGGGAGCCACCCCATGTATATGAAATATTACACAACAACATTCATCCACTACTACATCACTACACCCCAGGGACACTATCAGGAGGCCACCCAGGAACCACCAGGAAGACGATCTGGAGGCCACCCAGGGACCACCAGAGAGCCCACACTAGACCACCAGGTAAGGGTATACAGTGCACTGTAGGGATGGCACTGTGCCCATATGTGATGCCTGCCAGTGCCATCCCATACATTACTGTTTATCAGTGTCATGTACCAGTGCTACCTATCAGTGCCACCCATCAGTGCCATCTATCAGTGCCCATCAGTGCCACCTATCAGTGCCCATCAGAAAAAAACCCCTTTTGACTACACTTCATTCATTTTTTTTAATACACATCTTTAAAAAAAAATTTAATTTTAAAGTATTATAGGAAGAAAAGTGTATGTTATTTTTTAAGAGCAGTCATTTATGGAGCATTAAGGCTGGATTCACACTATTGCGGTGCGAATTCCAGCCTGTTTGCTGCTGAGAAGGGGGGGAGCCGCTGTTCTGGGGCTCCTGTCCGCTCTCACATTGCAGCAGCTGTGGGGGAGGGGCCATGAGCAGGGGAAATATCCCCGTTCAGTGCGGAACACATCTCCATGTTAGATGCGTTCCCATTGAACTTAATAGGCTGGGAATTCGCACTGCATTGCACAGAAAACGCACACATTTTCTGTGCAATGCGGAGTACAATGCACCACACCTATGTGAACCTGACACACTGAAAACAATGTTTTTTCAAGTGTCATGCGAATTGCATGCGGTGTAAGCCGCATCCAATTCGCATAGGTGTGAACCCAGCCTTACACCTTTATTACCCTTTATAGACTGGAATGCTAATAAAGAAAAAATAAGATTAAGGTAAAATATGTTAGATAATTAATTTATGTGAAATCCCCATTACCATAATTATATTGTAATAAAAAAATATATTTTAGTTAGATGGGAATATATTTAGACCATATGTTTCAGCATCAAGCCGTGTTCCTAGCTTTCCTGTTGGTGTTACTAATAGATTTCTACTTTTAGGCTTCATGTACACAGGATGTTAAAAAAAACATTCTAAAAACTTCAGTAACTTTGTAGTGAGTTTTTCAGCTTTTTTCAGCGTTATTGCACTAGCGTTTCGAGCGTTTTTCAATGGACCAAAAACGTCCAAAAACTTTGGTGAGCTGCGTTTTTGCACATTTTTGAGTGTTTGAATGTTTTTACAGCTGAAAAACGTCTCTCAGAACACACTAGTCTTGGGGTTTTTTTTACAGCTCAAAAAAAAGGTCTGGCCATTGTCTTTTCTTATGACATCTCACATGGCTTGTAAACAGAATCCTTATTTGAATTCTCCAATCAAGCCACACCCAATATACATTTGCTAGGTCTAGTGAACAATTAGGGTGCATCATATTAGCCGCTGTACAGAAAAGAAAGGGGGATATAATGAATTGTTACCAAGCTGTGCTTTCTCTTTGTCCTGGAGACACACAAGCACTCAGTAACAGGGCCACTGATAAGGCAGTACTGCCAGTCCTCCTGTACTTGGCCCAGGCCCCATCAGTTGAAAAGGGGAGGCTGGGCACCTGCTGAGCAGTACTGTCTTGTTGCAGTCACCACTCCTCTTCTGCCTCCCCCTTTAACACTGGAAGCTTTCCCTCCTCTTTTCCCCTCCAGCTTCACTGCAGGGAGATTGGTCCTGGCACATGCGTCCCTTTCATTTTCTGTCAAGACCCCTTTGGTGCCCCTTTCCCCCACAGCACGACTTCCCTCCTCTACCATTGGCAGCTGATATGGGCACACAGGGAGATGTTTCACAATGGAGAGTGGAGGAAGGGGCCAGTAAATATGTAATTTACTGGCCCCTTCCTTTACTGAATGAACACAGTGAGCAATCGGTACCAAATCACTCATGTGTTCATTTATCACTGAAGCATAATAAACTGTCTTTACTATGCTTCAGTTTGTGAATGAGCAGGAAGCCTCAGAGTGCTTCCTATTCATTCAGCTGTGGGGCTGAGGCAATGATAAATGAATGTCCTCAGTTACTTTCGGTTGTGGGGGGCCCTGTCAGGTAAGCTGTATGGGCCCCCTGATTTCTAACAGCAGCCCTGCTCGGTAATAACAGATCTGAAGCTGAGAAGTAAACTAACTACATACAGTACTTGGGCTGTACATGCTATTGTAAATATAGTTGTGTGTAATATGTAAGCATTATGTAACTCAGTGTACTTATATTGTACATTGTTTTGTAAATACAATTTAGTGTGTAATTTGTATATATTATGCAACCCTATCAATAAATGTATATTGCAGATTGAACTACTACTTTTGTTCAAGAATCCTCAGATCTAGCTGTGTATATGTGAATACTTTTATAGCAATTGGAGTGTATTCACATATACAAAAGCACCATAAGCAAAGCAACATACTCCTTAAGTCAGTGGTTCTCAACTTCGGTCCTCGGGACCCACTAACAGGCCAGATTTTAAGTATTACCTTGGGAAGATGCAGACTAGAATACTGCGATCACTGAGCAGCAAATTATATCACCTGTGATGTATTTCAGTTATCCTGCAAACCTGGCCTGTTAGTAGGTCCCGAGGACCGGAGTTGAGAACCACTGCCTTAAGTGGATAAGAAAGACAACAATAAAACAAATTGTTTTGATGTAAATACTATGATGCAAAAGCACCATAGCAAAGTATTGTACCCTTGATGAGTGGATTGTGGGTGCAAAGTCAGGCTCCTGCAGACACTACCTACAGCTCTCTGCCCTGTACTTCTGTATGGGCAGACAGTAACTGAGCTGAAGGAGGTGTCAATGGACTACAGGGGCACTGATCAGCATGTTCATAGTCCACTGAGAACTACTTTTTGCCTTCTGCCATGGTGGCAGACATGACTTGCAGTTTAATCATTCACAGATTTCTGTGAATGAATGACATGGCTGTGCAGGTGGAGGGAGAAGAACTCCTGCCCACTGTCACAAGAGAAGGGCACTGGGCAAGAGAGGGCTGATGATTACCAACATGTTAGATGTTTCACCCTAAATACAGACGTAATATGTTGGTAAAGGGGAACCTATCCTTTAAACCAAGTGGTACTCAACCTCAGTTCTCAAGTACCCCCAACAGGCCATGTTTTGGGAACTTCCCTTGGATAAAATAGCTCAAACATGGACCGTTGGGGTCACTTGAGGACTGAGGTTGAGAACCACTGCTTTAACCTACTTCCAACAGTGGAGGAGTAACAGATCAATGTTAAACATTTTTTTCTTTAAAAAAATGATAGCATGCAAAAGCATACTTCTGAAGAGAGCTTCATGTTTTCTTAGGATTAGTTAAGGAAGTTGGCAATGATTTGTTTTTCTTTACATTGCCTCTAAGGATGAGCTAGGAGTAGAGTTGAGCGAACCTCTGGAAGTTCGGGTTCTGCTGGTCCGTCCGAACTTCGGGACAAAGTCCGGGTCCGGGTCCGGACGGAACCCGAACGATCGCACGGACAACGAACCCCATTGAAATCAATGGGGACCCGAACTTTTATGCACAAAAATGGCTGTAACAAAGTCCTGGAAAGCCCTAGAGGGCTGCAAAAGGAAGTAAAATGGGGGTAAGGGTAGGGCAAGTGCCCTACAAAAAAATGGGGACAGGGAAATAACTGTAAATATTTTTAAAAAAATAAAAACATAAAAAAAGCAAAAATGGAGGTGAATGTGGATCATCTTCAAACTGTGTCTGAAAAGTATTAATTAACGGTAGAAGCCATATAACTGTTCTAAAATCATCTTCAAACTAGGGCAAGTG
>BLSH010267835.1:5181-15394 GCA_018402905.1 Glandirana rugosa
CTTACAATTTCAGCGTCGGCGGAAGTATTTTTTACATTATACGGATCGCAGCGGCAGAGGGTTACTGATGTCGCCTCCCTTGTACTCCTTACTTCCTCCGGGCCCATAATGGGTCTGCACAGACCTGGGGCTGGAGGTGAGTGACGCTCTGCGCGCCGCCGCATCGATCGAAAGTTGCAATGCTCTGCAGGTGTCACTGCAAAAGTAAGAAAAATACGCATTTTTTTAAAAAAATTGATTGTTGGCGCATTTATTACATTTTTTATGAAGGCGGCTGCGACTTTAACATTCAGAGAAGTGGCTGTCCTTGTTCTATGAAGTGTAATGGAACGCCATGTGACCCTCATTGGACTCAGCTGAGGCTGATTGTCGCTGTTTCTGGAAATTAGGATCTCTATTGTCAGTGGACTCTGTATGGAGGATTTCCGGCGCATTTCTAGTTCTATTTCATTAATTCAAACCCAGCTCCAGGTCAGGCAGTGCCCCCCCCCCCCCAACCCAGTCACATGGTGTGCACCCCCCCCCCCCCCAACATATATATTTTAGGGCTTGACAAATTTGCTTTGAATCTAGGAACCAGCTAAAGTTAGTAGTAGCCAATCAGCTGCCCGGCGCCTGGAACTGCATGTCCGGGGCATCGGGCAATAGGAATTGCTTGCGCCTTGTGGCAAGCGATAAAAGACTAAAAATGAAAAAAAAAAAAAATTCTAGTTTGTTATAAAATTTTGCAAATAAATAATTTTTCTCCTTCACTGATAGATGGCACTGGTAGGCTGCACTGATAGGCTGCACTGATGGGCACTGATAGACAGCATTGATATGCATTGATTGGCTGCACTGATGGGCACTGATAGACATCACTGATGGGCGGCAGTGATAGGTTGCACTGATGGGCACTGATAGACAGCATTGATGGGCATTGATAGGCTGCACTGATGGGCACTGATGGACATCACTGATGGGCGGCACTGATAGGTTGTACTGATAGGTTGCACTTATAGACAGCATTGATGGGCATTGATAGGCTGCACTGATGGGCACTGATAAGCATTGATAGACAGCACTAATAGACAGCACTAATAGACAGCACTAATGGGCACTGATAGGCTGCACTGATGGGCACTGATAGACATCACTGATAAAAAAAATAAAAAAATAAATAAAAAGGGGCAGACTCGATGGACTACTCAGTCTTTTTCTGCTGTCACTTTTCTATGTTCCTACTGATGGGTGGCAATGATAGACGGCACTGATAGGCTTCAGTGGTGTGCACTGATGGACGGCACTGATGGACGGCACTGTTGGGCAATGGTAGAGAGCACTGATAGACAGCACACCCCGTCCTCTCACCGGTGGTAAGGAAAGGACGACAGATCAAACCTGCAACTGCAACCCCAGCACCCAGCTGTCAAACTGAAAGGAGATGTCGGAGGTAGGTGGGCAGTGAGAGCAAGGGAAGCCCTCACCCCTGCACTCATCAATGCCCCGCCCACCAGAGGAGGTAGACGGTTCGCACATAGGAACAGGTATCCCGCTCCAGCATCGGCCCTGTCTTAGTCCGTTCACCCTTGGGGGGCCACATGGGGGGGATATCCAGACGCTGCTGCAGTGTGGCCCAGGCTCCAGGGTGCAATTTCCAGTTTCCATGGCAACCTGGCGTCTGGGTTTTGTCGAGCCCTGATATATATCATTTTTTTTTTATACAAAATTGAATTCTCTCTTTAAAGCAAACCTATCCATAGAGATACATGGGGGTCTGTCATCCCCAATCCACACCTGAAGATGCTGGTCGTCTGGCTGTCACAATGATGAAGTGCAGCGCTAATATAAGAAGTGGTAAAACTGTACATAAAAAAGTCCTCATTCACTCTGTATAAAGCAATAAAGTGCTGGCGCAATGACGTGATATCCTAGTGATGAAGTTCATAAGAATTTCTTCTGTGCAGAGAGATGAAGAGACTTCCATTTCAAGAGGATATCAGATAAAGGAGAAGCGTTATTGGAAGACAGCCACCCAATGATGATCCTTCACCAGAGGAGATGGGGGCTTCCCGGAAGACCAGCGACCCTCCTTCTCCGGAGTGTCGGAAATCGCAGTCTTTCTCAGCTTTTTCAACACTGAGGAACCCTTGAAATAATTCTCCGGTCTCGGGGAACCCCTGCTAAAAATTAAAGATCTACAACTCATGATACATTAGTGTGATGGTCAATGGGAAGAATGCTCCTCACACTTGTGGTCAATGGGAAGAATGCTCCTTACACTTTTGGTCAATGGGAAGAATGCTCCTTACACTTGTGGTCATTGGAAAGAATGCCCCTTACACTTGTGGTCATTGGGAAGAATTACCCCCTTACAGATAGCTAAAAAGATTAATGGTGTCATTGGGGATTTATCTGAGAGGTGGAAATTGACCATCACTCAAGGAACCCCTAGCAACCTCTGGAGGAACCCTAGGGATCCACAGAACCCTGGTTGAGAACCCCTCCATTAGTGTGATGGTCAATGGGAAGAATGCTCCCTACACTTGTGGTCAATGGGAAGAATGCTCCCTACACTTGTGGTCAATGGGAAGAATGCTCCCTACACTTGTGGTCATTGGGAAGAATGCTCCTTACACTTGTGGTCATTGGGAAGAATGCTCCTTACACTTGTGGTCATTGGGAAGAATGCTCCTTACACTTCTGGTCATTGGGAAGAATGCTCCTTACACTTCTGGTCATTGGGAAGAATTACCCCCTTACAGAGAGCTAAAAAGATCAATGGTATCATTGGGAATTTATCTGAGAGGTAGAAATTGACCATTGCTCAAGGAACCCCTAGCAACCTCAACCCTGGCTTAGAAGGATCCCAGATCCACCAGAGTGCGCCTCAGATATCCACTGATGGCTCTGATGTTAGTGGCTCTATCCCTCTCTGTCCACCATCTCCGTATCTTCTCCCCAGTGGGTGATAAGGTGGTATGAGATGTAGTAAAAGCATTAGGAGACTCCACTAGTGTAATAAGTCTCAACTTGTGTTTATTAAAATAATAGGCAAGTATAGCGTGCAAACGCCAACCATACCATAAAATTAAATTAAAATGCGCATGCGCAGCGGCGTGTGTGCGTCACGAGCCGACGATCATTTAGTCTAACCAGACATCTTCAGGGGACATCTGAGGCGCACTCTGGCGGATCTGGGATCCCTCTAAGCGGTTTCCGACACTCCTGAGAAGGAGGGTCGCTGGTCTTCCGGGAAGCCCCCATCTTCTCTGGTGAAGGATCATCATTGGGTGGCTGTCTTCCAATAACGCTTCTCCTTTATCTGATATCCTCTGGAAATGGAAGTCTCTTCATCTCTCTGCACAGAAGAAATTCTTATGAACTTCATCACTAGGATATCACGTCATTGCACCAGCACTTTATTGCTTTATACAGAGTGAATGAGGACTTTTTTATGTACAGTTTTACCACTTCTTATATTAGCGCTGCACTTTATTATTATCACTGGCTTGTTTAACGCTCTATGGGGGTTTAAGTGAACTCGCTGCTTATTTGTTTAAATCATTTTTATATAACTTTATCACGAGCGTGGATATTCACCTTTGTCACTATGATGAGTCCAGTAAGGTCTGAGACCCTGCCCTGGAACATGTATGCCTATATTTTATATGTCCCAGCTGAGGGATACAATGTATTAAAGCAGGAGGATAAACATGACAGCCAAGTAATTGGCATTTGCAGAATGTAAAGTTGCTATGATAGGTTCACTTTAAAGAGGATCTTCACCACATATTCAAAGCAAACTCCCCCACCCAACCCTCCATCCATGTCTCCATCCATCCATCCATGTCTCCATCCCTCCATCCATGTCTCCATCCCTCCATCCATGTCTCCATCCCTCCATCCATGTCTCCATCCCTCCATCCGTGTCTCCATCCTTCCATCCATGTCTCCATCCCTCCATCCATGTCTCCATCCCTCCATCCATGTCTCCATCCCTCCATCCATGTCTCCATCCCTCCATCCATGTCTCCATCCTTCCATCCATGTCTCCATCCTTCCATCCATGTCTCCATCCTTTCATCCATGTCTCCATCCATGTCTCCATCCCTGCATCCATGTCTCCATCCATCCATCCATGTGTCCATCCTTCCATCTATGTCTCCATCCATGTCTCCATCCCTCCATCCATGTCTCCATCCTTCCATCCATGTCTCCATCCTTCCATCCATGTCTCCATCCCTCCATCCAAGTCTCCATCCTTCCATCCATGTCTCCATCCCTCCATCCAAGTCTCCATCCCTCCATCCAAGTCTCCATCCCTCCATCCAAGTCTCCATCCCTCCATCCAAGTCTCCATCCCTCCATCCAAGTCTCCATCCCTCTGTGCATGTCTCCATCCCACCATCCGTGTCTCCATCCCTCCGTCTGAGTCTCCATCCCTCCTTCTCTGTCGGCCTCGGGGAAGAGACTCCTTCATATCCTTTTTTTCTATGCAAAGAAGTCTCTCTTGCTGACATGGAAGGGCTCACAGATACTGAATAAAACCTTGTGGTTGAAATTGATAAACGGCGTGCTACCCTTATATAAAATTAACTTTGATCTTAGGAAAAGGAGTAAGAGATTCCATAAGGTTTGGGGTAGATGGACTGGCTATCTACCCCAAACCTTATGGAATCTCTTACTCCTTTTCCTAAGATCAAACATAATTTTACCCCAAGCTAGCCAGTTGGAGATCTACCCATGTGCCATATGCTGGCAAACTTTATTGACCAAGCTGCTAACATTTTGTACTTTCTTGTTAAACATGATGCCCGATGGGCGGTTGTTTGTTTCTATATTTGCATGTCTTTTCTAATCAATAAAAATATCTTTAATAAATAAAATAACTTGGCTCTCGGCCATTATATCTTGCGGTCGGTTGTTGGTGGGTGATGGGCACGGCGGGAGTCCCTGCGCTCATACGCGTCTTGATGTTCTGTTCTCAGTGGGACCTCGTGTGCGATAACGGATGGAAGGTGCCGATGGCGCAGATCTGCTACCTGGTTGGCTGGCTGTTTGGTTACATCGTATTTGGCTGCATCTGTGACAGGTAGGTGACCCCTCACTGCTGGGGCTTTTCCTTCTCTGATGCCCATTTTGGTTAATTTTAAGCATCTTTATGGGCCCACTCACACCAGCTCATTGCGATCGCTGCAGCACGCAGTAATGCGCATTACATGTGGGGCTATTAATTGTAAATGGTAGCCTAATGCATGTGCGTTGTGGCACCACACACAGTACTCTTAACTGATCAGTCTTTGGGTCCAATTTTAATTTTTCTGGGGAACATTAGCAGACCATTTACTTGAGTTGAGGACCTTAAAGCGGAGTTCCACCTACATTTTTCACTCCTCACCATGCGGCACTAATGTGCATCCTAAAAATGAATTGGCAATTTTTTTTTTCTGATCACTTACCTGATTTATGCCTCTATCTAATTTCACTTACCCCTTTAGGGGCCACGGCACTTCCGTGCCATTTCCGGTTTTGCTTTGGCTCCTGGGAGATCTTGGTCAGCTTGGCATGGCACGGCTCCCGTTACATTTAACATTGGCGTCTATGGAAATTCTTGGTCAGCTTGGCATGGCACGGCTCCAGTAACATTTAAAATTGGCGTCTATGGAAAATCTTGGTCAGCTTGGCACGGCTGTGAGAGATTGCACCGCCCTGCACATGCGCCAGATCAGCAGGTGTATGTTGGGTAGCCAGCATGCACGGAATCCAGGAAGGAGGACAGTGCGGCTTCACATGCCCATACTGGAGATGGCCGCCCTGTGCAAGAACTTCACAATGTAAGAAAACAATGCTGCACAATAGAGCTGTGCGATTAATAGTATTAAAATCCCGATCTCGATTCACCCCCCCTGCGATCTCGGCATTACAGCGATTTTCAGTGCAGTTAATGGAGTCTGATTTTCAGGGAGACTCAGCGTGACTTGACTGTAATAGAAGTCAATGCAAGTCGCCTGAAGTCTCCCCAGGAATCTTTTTCTAAGTTGGAGCGACTTGAGTCTCTCCTATCTGGGCGAAGAGCCAAGTCTGAGATCACTGTTGATTAAAAGAAGCAAAAAGATACAATGTTTCAAAGGGTTGAACTCCGGTGTATAGGAGTGTTTACTTGAATCTTTTCTGACACTTGTTGCTTACAAGTAAAAATCCAGTATTTTCTGCTAGAAATAGAAAATCACTTAGGACCCCTCAAACATTTTATATATATTTTAGCAGAGACCCTAGAGAATAAGATGGCGGTTGTTGCAATATTTTATGTCACACGGTGTTTGCGCAGCGGTCTTTCAAATGCAATTTTTTGGGAAAAATTACACTTTCAAAAAAAAGTGATGTTAGCCCAATTTTTTTGTATATGTGAGATGTTACGCCGCGAGAATCGCGATTTTTATTCTAAGCAAAAAAATCGTGATTCTCATTTTGGCCAGAATCCTGCAGCTCTACTGCACAAATAGAAAACTGGGCATAGTTTACAGCGTACCTTTGTTACATTGCATGAGGGTTGAGTATTCTAGGGGTATTTTTTATCTTAAAAGTCATATTTTGGCCGGAGCTCCGCTTTAATGCATTGGACATCAACTGACGTACATTAAGCGCACCACAGCAGACCGCCCCGGTGTGAATGTAACTTGTTGTTGGAGCAATCTACCGGCTGCCATTGTCAACTTCTTCTAAACATGCAAACTGTCTGGCTATACGGATTATTCTCGTGTTTTGGTACTGTTGAGCAGTGTTAATTTCGTCGACTAAAACATTTTAGTCAGATAACTTAATACCATTTTAGTCGACTAAAATATGACTAATATGAAAGCAAAGGGTGGCACTCCGAGCCACTGAAATTCATTTATTGGAGGTTGCAATGCAAAGGTATAAAAGCAGACGCGTTTCGGCAGACACAGCGACCTTGGTCACAGCTTAAAATATGACTAAAACAATTGAGATGACTAAAATACGACTAAAATTAAAATGGCATTTTATTCAAAAGACTAAAATGAGGCTAAAACTAAATTGCCATTTTAGTCAGAATACTAAGACTAAAACTAAATTGAAATTTGACGTCAAAATGAACCCCGGTCTGTAATGCTCATACCTCAATACCATAAATAACATATTGGATTTTGTCACTCCAGCAGTGTATAATGAGTTTGGAAATTGTGGAGAAATGCCTAAATGATGCATTGCAATTTAACTGCAACCATTAGATTTTAGCCGACTAAAATGTCATGGAGAGTTAGTCGACTAAATACGACTAAAACTAAAACAATGGCAGAAGACTAAAATGGGACTAAAACTAAAATGCCATTTTTAGTCCTAAGACTAAAACTAAATTTGCTGCCAAAATGAACACTGCGTTTGAGTCGATGACCCGGAGCGAATGCACAAATCAGGCATGCTGACTGCACTGTCGCTTCATAGGCTGCCTACTATAGTTCACTGACTCCTAGTATAGAAACCGGAGGACAGCCAGGTGCACAGAGTTTTTAGGAGGCTCAGAATTGTATTTTATTTATTTATTTATTTTATTGTTCTTTTGAGCCGGCGGTGCACAAAAACACCAAAACCAAAAAAGTGCACTAGGGTGTGCCCTATGGTCTCCTCCCAAAGAGGAAGGGGCTTCTTTATCCCCCTGGGCATAAGGCCCGGTTCACACCTCTGCAGTTTGCTTTTGGTCCATCTCTACAGTGCTTTTTGCAGTGTTATACAAGTTTTTTTTTTGGGGGGGGGGGGGTAATTTGTTGTTGGGCAGATTAAAGTGGTAGTAAACCCTCCTATCATTTTCAGCCAAGGAAGCTGCCATCTTGGCCTCTGTTTAATCTACAACTGCCATGATGCTGCACATGTGATCAGCTATGACACCAGCCATTGGATGGTTTGACAGTTTGGTTTAGAGCACAGCCAATGGGAGTCTTGCATTTCCGGCACATGCCGGAAATGTGACTGGTTTTTAACCTGTTAAATGCATGGGTTTACTACCGCTTTAAAGAATAAGCAAAATTGCAGCAAAAATGCGCTGCATGCTTTTCTGCAGCTTCCCCATTGAGGTCTATTAAACCAAAGACACACAGTTTTTGCATTTTAATAAAGTCCCTGACCCTTTCCAGAAAACGCAGAAGCTTAAAAAAAAGCATAAGATGTGAACGTGTCCCATAGGATGCCATGATAAAGTGGTTGTAAAGGCAGAAGGTGCATTCTATGCATTCAGATAAAAAGCCTTCTGCGTGCAGCTGAGCCCCGTCTAGATCCAGCGATGTCCACGGGTCCCTTGGCCGTCTGGGACTCTCCCTCCTGATTGGCTGAGACACAGCAGCAGCGCCATTGGCTCCCGCTGCTGTCAATCAAAGTCAGTTAGCCAATCAGGCGAGAGAGGGGGCGAGGCCGAACCGGGTCTCTGTGCCTCGACTCGGGTGCCCCCATAACTAGCTGGGGGGGGGGGGGCACTCAACAGGAGGGAGGGGCCAGGAGGGCAGAAGAGGGACCCGAGAAGAGGAGGATCCGGGCTGCTCTGTGCAAAACCATTACACTGAGGAGGTAAGTATAGCTTTTTTATTTTTAAAGAAGGAAAATGAGACTTTAGTATCGCTTTAAATGGACTGTGGTGCGTTTTTCTGCAAAACGCACTAAAAAATGCATAGGTGTGAACCAGGCCTTAGACTCCCAACTGGAACTGCAACCTGCATAGGTGTGAATCAGGCCTTCATGTTCAAAAGTTTGGGGACACATGATACACCACATATGAGCCTGTTGGAGATCCTATTACAAACCTATGGGTCTTAATAAGGCATTGCCCAGGCATGACTTGCAGAGGCACGATGGGATTTGTAGTTTAATTACAGCTTGAGTGCCAAGGTTGCCTACCCCTGATCCTTGTTTACTAGGAGTTTGCAGGAGGGTGGTGTTTGCTAGACTGATACTGTGCAGATACAGTGGTTCCCCTAAGGAACCATTGTATTGTAAGGCTACACAGCCATTCCAGGTATCACCAGTAGGTGGCACTGCAAGTCATATCAGTGATCTGTAATTTAATATTAATGTTGTGTTCTTCTTTTATACAGGTTTGGACGGCGCAATGCGTTTATTAGCGCCCTGGTGGTGGCACTGCCCCTTGGAGTGGCCTTATGTTTTTCCCCGGGATTCCTCAGCTTCCTTCCTCTCCAGGCCGTCTTCGGTGCGGCCCTGGCTGGAATCTTCCTGTCGCTGTACATAGCCAGTAAGTGTGGTCATATGTTTACTGTAATGGAGGAAAGCTTCCAGCGTGGCTGGGCTCCCCCCCCCTCCTCACCTTGTCTCATGGTGTTTGCTTTGGGCGGGGGCCGCGCACTCTGGAACTTTGTGACGGAGATGTGAAATGCTGGGTGGGGGGATGGAACATAGGATGAAGTCGCAGGACGGTCGCCAAATTCACTTCAATCACAGATTCCGGGCTGCACTGGAGAAATTAGAAAAGAAAACTTCACCTCTTTTTAATGCTTCTGCCTTTTTTTTTATGTTAATGTTTTTTTTTTTATTATTGATTTTTATTAAAAGAAGTGCATAACAGCCGTACAATATAAAAAGAGAAACCGGTAATAATATATTCTACTGTTTTTTGACATTGTCCAGCAAGATTCATCTTTATAGCAGGTTAGCTGATATCAACGAAGATTAAAAAAAAACAAAAAAAAACATGATCCTAAATTACTAGATAGCCAAATAAGTATACTAAAATAATAAAAATAATATTAATAATCCTTTTTTTAATCATTATTACTTTTTAAATGTCATAAAAGTAATTAAAATGATTATTATTATTAATAATAATAGTAGTGATACTAATAAAATCATTATTTTAACTGAACAATATTGCTTATAATATTAGCAGCAGTAGTAGTATTCTAATATTAAATGTCAAAATAATTATATTAATAACAATAAAACTATTATTATTATTCATTATTTTAATTCTTAATAATAACTGTTATTGTCTATTATTAATAGCAATATTATAAAAATAATGTGTGGCTATTAATATAAAATACATAAAATAAAAATTATCTATATATTATAATATTTTTTTTCTCTTTCTTTTTTTTTCGTATATTTCTTTTTCTTCATTTCTTTCTTTCTTGTTTTCCTTTCTTTCTTTCTCTCTCTCTCTCTCTCTCTCTCCCCCCATTAATGAAAATACTGTAAATTTTTCATTATT
>BLSH010267835.1:24636-35752 GCA_018402905.1 Glandirana rugosa
AAGCTCTGATTTGAAACCTTTATTCTTCGCTCAGGTGGGTGAGGTGGAGGGAAGGTGACCAGAGATTCTCATTCTATGGCTCCACCACACTCTTTGTCATCTACTTTTCTCTTTTCTTTCTTACAAGCTGCTCATGGCTGTAAGGAAACTCAGGTAGGTACCCTATGCCTGTGTGCCACCGGCAATGATGGCGGTAAGACGCCTACCCCTTCCTCAGACTCACCCGCTCACAGCACGGCTTGACAAATTTGCTTTATAGGTCATCAGTTTATCGTTACAAAGGAGGTCTGGTGCTAGAATTATTGCTCTCATTCTGGCGTGCGCGGCGATACGTAACATGTATCGCAATCAAGGTTTTCGGGCGTAGGCGCCCTGCCACGTGCATTTACGTTTGTACGTAGGGGCTCAATTTTTATTTGGGGGGGGGGATTTACAGTATCTCACAAAAGTAAGCACACCCCTCACATTTTTGTAAATGTTTTATTCTCGCTGCCTGTGATTAGTGCAGTGCAGGGTTCACTTCCTGGCGGGCTCGGGCACGTTCGGTTCCGAACAAGCCCGAGCCCATCCTTACTAGTAAGGACCTCAGCATTAACCGCATACTTGTCTGCATGAGAGACAAGACCCTGGCACATGCTATGCTTTTAAGTGCATGAGCGTAAGGACCCCAGCATACAGTATCTCACAAAAGTAAGTACACCCCTCCCATTTCTTCTATCTTTTCATGTGACAACACTGAAGAGCTGACACTTTGCTACAATGTAAAGTAGTGAGTGTACAGCTTGTATAACAGTGTAAATTTGCTGTCCCCTCAAAATAACTCAACACACAGCCATTAATGTCTAAACCGCTGGCAACAAATGTGAGTACACCCCTAAGTGAAAATGTCCAAATTGGGCCCAAAGTGTCAATATTTTGTGTGGCCACCAATTATTTTCCAACCCTCTTGGGCATGGAGGTCACCAGAGCTTCACAGGTTGCCACTGGAGTCCTCTTCCCTTCCTCCATGACGACATCACAGAGCTGGTGGATGTTAGAGACCTTGCGCTCCTCCACCTTCCGTTTGAGGAGCCCCACAGATGCTCAATAGGGTTTAGGTCTGGAGATGCTTGGCCAGTCCATTGCCTTTACCCTCAGCTTCTTTAGCAAGGCAGTGGTCGTCTTGGAGGTGTTTGGGGTCGTTATGTTGGAATACTGCCCTGTAGCCCAGTCTCTGAAGGGAGGGGAAGCTCTGCTTCAGTAGGTCACAGTACATGTTGGCATTCATGGTTCCCGCAATGAACTGTAGCTCCCCAGTGCCAGCAGCACTCATGCAGCCCCAGACCATGACACTCCCACCACCATGCTTGACTGTAGGCAAGACACACTTGTCTTTGTACTCCTCACCTGGTTGCCGCCACATACGCTTGGCACCATCTGAACCAAATAAGTTTATCTTGGTCTCATCAGACCACAGGGCATGGTTCCAGTAATCCATGTCCTTAGTCTGCTTGTCTTCAGCAAACTGTTTGTGGGCTTTCTTGTGCATCATCTTTAGAAGAGGCTTCCTTCTGGGATGACAGCCATGCAGACCAATTTGATGCAGTGTGCGGCGTATGGTCTGAGCACTGACAGGCTGACCCCCCACCCCTTCAACCTCTGCAGCAATGCTGGCAGCACTCATACGTCTATTTCCCAAAGACAACCTCTGGATATGACGCTGAGCACTGCACTCAACTTCTTTGGTTGACCATGACGAGGCGCTGTTCTGAGTGGAACCTCTCCTGTTACACCGCTGTATGGTCTTGGCCTCCGCGCTGCAGCTCAGTTTCAGGGTCTTGGCAATCTTCTTATAGCCTAGGCCATCTTTATGTAGAGCAACAATTCTGAATTCTCAGATCCTTAGAGTTCTTTGCCATGAGGTGCCATTTTGAACTTCCAGTGACCAGTATAAGAGTGAGAGTGATAACACCAAATTTAACACACCTGCTCCCCTTTCACACCTGAGATCTTGTAACACTAATGAGTCACATGACACCGGGGAGGGTAAATGGCTAATTGGGCCCAATTTGGACATTTACATTGTAGCAAAGTGTCATTTCTTCAGTGTTGTCACATGAAAAGATAGAATAAAAGATTTACACAAATGTGAGGGGTGTACTTACTTTTGTGATATACTGTATGTGCTTGGGTGTAAATTTAATTTTTTACACATGGAATTACGGAATATGGACTTTTAGGGTGCCAAAACAGAGATAGTATACTACATCATATTTTAAAATCATATCACATTTTATTGAGTACATTAAAAGATGCTTTGTTTAAAAAAAGAAGTTTAGATAAAGATCATATGCAATCCAGGTATACAGTACAATGATTATTTCTCAACATGTTTCGCCAAAAGATGGCTTCTTCAGGAGACATTTCATTTACTGTACATGATGTTCACTGTAGACAAAAGGAGTACACATTTAGAGACAATATCATATGGGGCCATGAAACCCTATTACCTGTATGTTCATGCATGATTAGTTCATATACAGCAAAATAACAATGAATCGTCTAAAGCAGGGGTAGGCAACCTGCGGCCCTCCAGCTGTTGCAAAACTACAAGTCCCATCATGCCTCTGGGAGTAATTGTACCCGTCAGCCTTGCAATGCCTCATGGGAAATGTAGTTCTACAACAGCTGGAGGGCCGCAGGTTGCCTACCCCTGGTCTAAAGGACTGTCCTTACCCCAGAGATGCCACCAAGTAAGTATGTATCAGTGTAGGAGCCACAAGATTACTGTTGTGGCTCCTACACTGATACTTGCTTACCTAGTGGCATCTCTGGGGTAACGGCAGTCCTTTAGAAGATTCATTGCAATTTTGCTGTATATAAACTAATCATGCACGAACACACAGATAATGGGGCTTCATGTGTACTCCTTTTATCTACAGTGAACATCATGTACAGTAAATGAAAAGTCTCCTGAAGAAGCCATCTTTTGGCGAAACATGTTGAGAAATAATCATTTACTGTATACCTGGATTGCATATGATCTTTATCTAAACTTCTTTTTTTAAACAAAGTATCTTTTAATGTACTCAATAAAATCTGATATGAATTTTAAAATCTAATGTAGTATACTATCTCTGTTTTGGCACCCTAAAAGTCCCTATTCCGTATTCCATGTGTATTCTTTAGTTTTACTTAACTTTTTTTCTTCCATCACATAGGGGACAAAAAGTCCCCTATGTGATGATTTTTATAGTGGCAGGTTCTCTTTAATGAGACATCCAGGTTCTAAATGACCCCCAACGTCTCGAGACCCCTGTGCTCCACTGAATGTAATGCAATGCAGATCGCCATGCATTACATTCTTTTCCAGCCTTGACAGGCGGGGAAACTGTCAACTGGGACCCAAAAGTGACATCATACAAATCAGTTCCAGGTCAGCAACAAAAAGCTCTCCTCTCTCGCCTCTACCCTGCGGCACCCACTATGCTGGGCCTGCAAATGAGCATAGCAGGGGGAGCGTGCATGCGCGGGGTGTGCGGGGCATTCGGCCGGCAGCCCAGGTGCCAGGATGCAATTCTTCGCGACTGGAGATTGTCGAGCCCTGCATCACCGGGTTACAGAACATTTAGGAGGAATGTGAGGGCTGGCATTGCTGACCGCCTTCTGGAAATGCTACTTTCCCGGCTGTTATGTTTTGCCTTTGGCTTCAGTACTTTCTGAATCACCGAACTGGAACAGGCAGATCTGGAGTTCTGATGTGAATCTTGAGTCAGCCAGGCAAATAGCAGTTTCAGAAGGAGGTCATCTGCACTGTTCTCAGCAACCTGGCTGGTATATAGCGTATATATATATACAAACACGGCTCTATGAGAAAGGAAGATGGAGCTGATCGCACAGAGACTTTCCAACAGGCTCTATGCATGGTCAGATGAACTCCATATCGCCCCCTAGTGAAACCTTAAGCTCCCCATACATGTTACAGTCTGATTATACAATCTCCTTTTAACAACTATGCAATACAAGGGCCTGTTGCCAACCAATTGAGTAGATTGTTTAGCTGAGTCCTTACATTATTTGGTGTTGGTCTTTCTAAAGCAGATAGTCAGGTATATGGGTAGCTTTACACACTTTGCTTATTGAATTACCATCCAAACTTCTATTGCTCCTCCATTCTAGTAGCTGACAATCTTTTATCTGTATTCTCTCCATCCCAGGGCTGGAGCTTTGCCCGCCGAGTCGCCGACTTATGATAACAATGATTGCCGGCTTCTTCTGGCTGGGCGGAGAAATCTTACTGCCTGGCCTGGCCGTTCTGTGCGGTGACTGGAGGATCCTGCAGGGGGCGATAACTGGCCTTTTAGCTTTATTAATGAGCTATTGGTGGTAAGTAAAAGAAATGATCCTTTACATGGTTTCTTTCCTAAGATCCGGGAAAACCCTCCCAGACAATGCATAGTGATGGCGGAGGGATGGGATTCACCTTCATTGACTTCAATACATTCACCTTCTTCTACATTCACCTTGTTCTACAGTGGTTTCATTCTACATTCCCCTCGCCCTACATTCCCCTCGCTCTACGTTCCCCTCGTTCTACATTCCCCTCGTTCTACATTCCCCTCGTTCTACATTCCCCTCGTCCTACATTCCCCTCGTCCTACATTCCCCTCGTCCTACATTCCCCTCGTCCTACATTCCCCTCGTCCTACATTCCCCTCGTCCTACATTCCCCTCGCCCTACATTCCCCTCGCTCTACGTTCGCCCCGTTCCACATTCCCCTCATCCTACATTCCCCTCGTCCTACATTCCCCTCGTCCTACATTCCCCTCATCCTACATTCCCCTCGCTCTACATTCCCCTCGCTCTACATTCCCCTCGCTCTACATTCCCCTCGCTCTACATTCCCCTCGCTCTACATTCCCCTCGTCCTACATTCCCCTCGTCCTACATTCCCCTCGTCCTACATTCCCCTCGTTCTACATTCCCCTCGCTCTACATTCCCCTCGTTCTACATTCCCCTCGTTCTACATTCCCCTCATCCTACATTCCCCTCGTTATACATTCTACGCGTGCCATGGGGTCGTGCCCGCGGGTCCCATGGACTCGATGTCCACCGGTGACCTGCGATCATTCTACACAGGCAGAACGGGGATCTACCTATGTAAACAAGGAGGATCCCCAGGGGGGACAACTCAGAGATCTGCTGTTCCCAGTCAGCGGGAACAGCGATCTCTGTCAAGTCCCTGGCAGCCCATCCCCACCTACAGTTAGAACACAATCAGGGAACACAGTTAACCCCTTGATCGCCCCCTAGTGTTAACCCCTTCCCTGCCAGTGTCATTTATACATTGATCACTACTGCATTTTTATAGCACTGATCACCGGTCCCAAAAAGTGTCATTTGGGGTCCAATTTGTCCGCCGCAATGTCGCAGTCCCGCTAAAAAAAATGGCCGATCGCCGCCATTACTAGTAAAAAATAAATAAACGTCCATAAATCTATCCCATGGTTTGTAGATGTGATAACTTTTGCACAAACCAATCAATATACGCTTATTGCCATTTTTTTTTTTGCACCAAAAATATGTAGAATACATATCGGCCTAAACTGATGAATAAATTTGTTATGTATTAATAAATATAAGTAAATAAATATAATATAATAATATTATTTATAAATAAGTGTTGTAAAATTATGTATTTAGCAAAAGGTAAAAAAAAAAATGTTTTATTTTCAAAATTGTTTGTTTATAGCGCAAAAAAATAAAAACCGCAGAGGTGATTGAATCCCAACAATAGAAAGCTCTGATTTTGGGGAAAAAATGACAGCAATTTTATTTGGGTACAACATCGCACGACCGCGCAATTGTCAGTTAAAGTAACGCAGTGCTGTATCGCAAAAAATGGCCTGGTCAGGAAGGTGTGTGTGTGGGGGGGGGGGTAAATCTTCCAGAGCTGAATGGGTTAAAACCACTTTGACAATGAAAATCCTCCTGAAGCTGAGTTTCTATGAAGCTTCTAAATTAGTAAACTGATTAAAAACGTAACAAATAAATGCAGTATTCTCATTTCATTGGGTGTTGTTAATGTGGAGGCGGAGTTCGTCCCGTAACGCCTTCTCTTTGCGCACAGCTGCAGGTTGCTCTTCCCAGAGTCCCCCCGCTGGCTCCTGGCTACACAGCAGGTCAATCAGCTGAAAGCGGAGCTGTATCGGTTCTCCAGGGCGAATGGAGTGGACACGCGGGAGGACTTGTCTGGCCAGGACAGTCTGTTTTCAGGTAATGATGGTCTGCCCCCCAAGGGTAATGAATAACACAAGTTAAAAGGCGCCCCCCACAGGTTGTGATGTGGAACTGCAGCGCCCACTGTCATGTTTTGTATGCATTTGTCCAGCATGTTAAAGTGGAGGTCCGCCCACCCTTCCGAAAATTAAAAGCCACCAGCTACACATACTGTAGCTGCTTCCGCCACCATTGCCCATAAGGGAACCCGGCCGTGAAGCCATGACGCTTCACTTCCGGGTTCCCTTACGGGCAATGGTGCCCTACTGCGCATGCTGCGCTCTCTCACTGGCCCGGTGGCGGGGGAAGGAGCAGTAGGGGGTGAGCTGGTGACTTCGTTCCCACGGCCCGGTCTCCCGGAAGTGGGGGTCCTGTCAAGGGGGGCCCCCCCGAACGGTGCCAAATGTGGCACTGGATGGGGGGGGGGGGGAACAAATGAGCGGAAGTTCCACTTTTGCTTTAAAGCCAAAATGCGTCCCTCCTTTCACTTTTTATAGATTTTTTTTTTTTTGGATCAAGGTGGCGCCCAGATGAACATTTTTCCTTCACCAAGTGATTTGGCTGCTGTCAGCGCTGTAGCAGTACAGTATACAGCATGGGTGCTCAACCTGGGGCCCTTCAGCTGTTGTGGAAGCCGAAGTCCCATCATGCCTCTGCCTTTGGGAGTCATGCTTATAACTTGGAATGCGTCATGGGACTTATAGTTCCGCAACAGCTGGCGGGCCAAAGGTTGAGCACCCATGGTATACAGCAATATTTTCCAGCAGCTGACAAAAAAAAGTCAGGCTGAGCGCTGTTCATCCATTCACAGGAAGCCTTGTATTTTATCAATGAATATAAAGCTTGCTCTGAATGGCTGAGGTGGAGATCACGACCTCATTCAACCTGCCTCTCAACCTCAGCCAATCAGAGGAAGCCTTGTACTCATTCATAAAATACAAGGCTTCTTATGAATGGCTGAAAAGCACTGAACGCGACTTGGTTTTGTCCTTGACTGCAGATGGGAAGTCTCATATCGCTGCTGGAGCGCAGAGCCGTATACTGTGCGCAGCTGATGCTACATTGCTGACAGCAGCCGCGTTTATTAATAAGACCGCTTTCACACTGACGCAGTTTTCAGGCGTGTAAAGCGCCTGAAAACTGCCTCCCATTCACTTCAATTGGTGCTTTCACACCGGGGCGTTGCGCTTGCGGGACGGTAAAAAAAGTCCTGCAAGCAGCATCTTTGGGGCGGGTTGGGAGCGTTGGAAATAGCGCACTCAAAACGCCCCTGTCCATTGAAAAGAATGGGCAGCGCCGCAAAATTAGGTTTTTTTTTTTTTTTTTAAGGTCATGTGACCTTAAAAAAACACCACGTTAGCGCCCAAAAACCGGCGCTAAAAAAAAGGCAAAAACCTTTGGCGCTGTTTTAGCGGCGCCTCAGTGTGAAAGGGGGCTAAATGGTTAATGTGGGCCGCTTGACTTCATACAGCAGAAGAGAAACACTGACATTATACAGTAAATGAGATTTGCTTTATTCATTACAAAAGTAACAATCCGCCCCCAATTGTAGAATATTCTCTGCTTCACCCAACTTTAATAGCTGCTAAGGTGTCAATATCTAGGGGGGCAGTTCACAGGCACACATTATTTATTGATTATTATTTATTTATTTATTTCAGGTACTTATATAGCTCCGTCAATTTACGCAGAGCTTTACATATACATTGTACATTCACATCAGTCTCTACCCTCAAAGGAGCTTACAATCTAAGGTCCCCAACTCACATTCATATACCAGGGCCAATTTAGACAGAAGCCAATTAACCTACCAGAATGTCTCTGGAGTGTGGGAGGAAACCGGAGTACCCGGAGGAAACCCACGCAGGCACAGGGAGAACATGCAAGCTCCAGGCAGGTAGTGTCGTGGCTGGTATTTGAACCAGCGACCCTTTTGCTGCCGGGCGAAAATGCTATCCACTACACCGGTGTTTTTCAACTCCAGTCCTCAAGGCCCACCAACAGGTCATGTTTTCAGGATTTCCATGAGTTTGCACAGGTGATTTGATCAGTTTCACTGCCTTAGTAATTACCACAGCTGGTTCATCTGAGGGAAATCCTGAAAACATGACCTGTTGGTGTGCCTTGAGGACTGGAGTTGAAAAACACTGCACTACACCACTGTGCTATATGCTATAACACAGTGTTCCCCAACCCAGTCCTCAAGGCCCACAAACAGGTCATGTTTTCAGGATTTCCTTTAGATGAATCAGCTGTGGTAATTACTAAGGCAGTGAAACTGATCAAATCACCTGTGCAAAATAATGGAAATCCTGAAAACATGACCTGTTGGTGGGCCTTGAGGACAGGGTTGGGGAACACTGCTATAACACATGCCCGCTGGTGTGCATTGTGATGGGGGGGGGGGGGGGAAGCGGGGTGCAATGCATTACACTGTTTGCTTTATTCTTCTTTTTTTCTTTCTTCATTGAAATGTCACAAAATTACATTTTCATTCAACTTTAACGCACCACGGCGACTTGCGGCTGCTTTGCGCTGTTTAAAAATGCATCCTGTCCTACTTCTAGGGCATAATGCATGTTGCCTTGCGTATGCATTGGGGCTGCGGTGGGCTCATCTTAGGGCCCAGTCACACCACATGCATTGGGCTGTTAAAGGAAAACGGAAAAAAAAAAAAAAACGCGCTTCTAAGCGATGAAACCAAAACGCAAAATGTGAAATGCAAAAAAAGTATAAAAAGTGATGTAAGCTGCAGCTCTACTGTGAGATGTAAGCGCAGTCAAAAGACAATCAAAATGTAAAGAGTCGCACTAAATGTTAAATCAATGCGAGTTTATAAACCTAATGAGAAAAAAAATATGAACATAGTGCACAAAATTGGATACAAAATTAAAGTCCAGAAAAAATATTGCGCAGTGGTTTGCACACCGGGTCCAACCAATCTCACAAATGAGGTTTTGGACCACGTCATGGGGGTCTCAACTTTGCATGGAAATTTATAAAAGGAAGGTACACTCTATTACCAAAAGTATTGGGACGCCCGCCTTTACACGCACATGAACTTTTAATGGCATCCCAGTCTTAGTCTGTAGGGTTCAATATTGAGTTGGCCCCACCCTTTGAAGCGCCTAGAGGGGGCTGCCAATTGAATTTATTGATCGCAGTTACAATAGAGTTGTGTGTTAAAACTTGCGTTGTGTCTTCTTACAGAAATAGACTCGCTATGGGAGGGGTTCCCCCGGCCGCGGTATTACAGCGCATGCAGCATCTTCAAGACTCGTCTTATTTGGAAGAATGCTCTGATTCTGGGATTCGCCACGTAAGTCCCCCCCCCCCCACATCCTTCCTTCTGATTGGATGCATAACAAAACAAGACCTAGGGTGGAATACAAACTGTTTTTTTTTTTTTTTTTTGAAAAGATAAAGAATCTGAGACTCGTGGCTTCTTCACCTTTATTTCTGTATTTGTGATATCAGTGAGTGTAACGACCACAACGCTCTGTTTAGTGCACTGATTTAATATGAGCCCTGGCTATATTTTTTATTATAAGCTGTAAAACAGACAAAAATGTCTAACAAAAAAAATCAAAAATTGTATTTCATCCTTGAAAGCTTGTATTTTTTTATTTTTTTTTGGCTGTCATACTAATCATATGATCTAGAACCATAGAACCAATCGGTAGGGGTCCAGCTTGTTTGAGACCGGGGGGGGGGCAGCACTGCTGCAGAATTCGCCTGAGGCTGAAATGCTACCTATTAACTCTCCTACTCTTATTCTGTTTGCAGGTTCATTGGCTGTGGTATCCGGCCGTGCTTTGCTGAGAACCTCATGGTTCTAGGGGGCGCCATCCCGTACTTCCTGCAGGTTGGCAGTGCGGCTCTGGCCTGTATCTTCCTCTGTATCACTGTGAACCACTGGGGGCGCCGTGCGGTTCTCCTGCTCTGCACCATACTGACTGGGCTTTGCTCTCTGCTGCTCCTGGCACTCACACAATGTAAGTATCACTCCCTTGTCCTGATTGCCTGTTGTTTGTCTTCACATAAATGTAAAAAATAAAGGAAAGAGAAGCGGCACCACCGACAAAGTGTAGTCGTTTATTGGCTCTCATAAACACAAAGACAATATGCACTCACAGTGTCAGGGGAGGGCTGGCAGCCTTAGGCCTGGGGGGCAAGTCCAGTCAAGTGGCCCATTGAACCACCGAATCAGCTCCCCATCCATGCCCACCTGGTTTTAGAACGGATATTGATGTTATGAAGCAAGACAAATATGATACAATGTGGTAACATCATTTAATGTTGATAGCAACAAAGGAGGTCTAACAAAAATAATGCATCAATGCAGCTCATCAGTGCCCACCAATGCAGCCTCACCTGTGCCCATCAATGCAGCTCACCAGTGCCCATCAATGCAGCCTCACCAGTGCCCATCAATGCAGCCTCACCAGTGCCCATCAATGCAGCCTCACCAGTGCCCATCAATGCAACCTCATCAGTGCCCATCAGCTCAGCCTCACCGGTGCCCATCAATGCAGCCTCACCAGTGCCCATCAATGCAGCCTGATCAAGGCCCATCAATGCAGCCGCACCAGTGCCCATCAATGCAGCCGCACCAGTGCCTATCAAATGCAACCTGATCAGTGCCCATCTATGCAGCCTCACCAGTGCCCATCAATGCAACCTCACCAGTGCCCATCAATGCAACCTCATCGGTGCCCATCAGCTCAGCCTCACCAGTGCCCATCAATGCAGCCTGATCAAGGCCCATCAATGCAGCCGCACCAGTGCCTATCAAATGCAACCTGATCAGTGCCCATCAATGCAGCCTCGCCAGTGCTCCGACGTATGTGGCTACT
>BLSH010267835.1:35945-46231 GCA_018402905.1 Glandirana rugosa
GCGTACTTTTCACCCTTTGCTTGCAGTTAGTTGGTGGCTGCTCCCCTGGCCCCTACTAACTTCCTCCACAAGAAGAAAAAAGTGTGAGCGGGCAGCAGCCATCAGCCATTTTGAATGTAAGTTAGGGTGGCCTGGGGGGCAGTTGCCCCTCTGCCCTCAACCCAGCCCTCCCCTGCACATTGTGTGATCCAAAAAGCAGCATCCAATGCATTTCCACCTGATGCCACCCTTTCCCCAGCCCAGGCACTTTTCATGCGGCCTTTTACCAGGAACCAGAATGGCCACTGTGGACCACATGGAGATAATCAGAGTGGCGGAAGCAGGGCACCAGAATAGTGTGATGGCACGGCACCATGTTTTGGGCACCCCTGCCCCTTTCTCAAGCCTCAAGGGGCTTTAAAAAGGCACAAGAGCACCCTGAAACATGTTGCCACGCCATCTCAGATGTTATCACGGCACTTTTTTTTTGTTTTTTTTTGCCTTGCTTCCGCCCTGAGGATCTCCATGCAGTCCACAGCGGCCATTTTGGGTCCTGGCCAGAGTCTATCTGCATGAGGAAGTGCCTGGGCTGGGGAAAAGCTGGAACTGCATTGAGGCTTTTTGGATCGCGCACTGTGAGTTTATATTATCTTTGTTTTTATGAGAGCCAATAAACTACTACACTAGTCGGTGGTGCTTCCTATGTCTTTTTACATATATGTGAGTCTGCAAGTGGGAGTCACCCCAATGCTGCCACCTTTCATGGAGGAATATGGACTGGTATAGGATTATTTCACAATTTCCTTATATCTCTTAAAACATTTGCACCCACGTTGGATGAGTTTTGAGCCTTTTGCACATAGATACGTGTTTATAGTGTCTTCACGTTACCTCTTCCTCGGTAACCCTCCTCTGTTTCTCCCACGCAGATCTCTTCTCCGGAGCCTCTATAGCCATCTCTGTCCTCGGCTCCCTCTGTGCCCACGCTGTGGTGATGCTGAGCGTCTTCTATGCCAGCGAGGTGCTGCCAACGGTCATCCGGTGAGCAAGACTGCTACTGCGCCCTTTATAGGTGCTATTGCTATTGTGGGTGCTCTAAGCCCCCTACCCCATAATACCAAGACCGACCCCCTCAGTATTAACTGTCCCGTTACCTGTCACTGAATATGAGGGAGATGCAGCTTTTCTCTGGGAGGACCGGATAGGGCTCTCCTGGTGTAAATTGTGTCACCTTAACCACTTCAGCCCCGGAAGGTTTTACCCTCCTTCATGACCAGGACGTTTTTTGCTTTAACTGACAATTGCGCGGTCGTGCGACGTTGCACCCAAATAAAATTGTCCTTTTTCCCCCACAAATAGAGCTTTCTTTTGGTGGCATTTGATCCCCTCTGCGGTTTTTATTTTTTGCGCTATAAACAAAAAAAAAGAGCGACAATTTTGAAGAAAAAAAAACAAACAATATATTTACTTTCTACTATAAGGCCTCATACACACGGGCGTTTGTGTGTTTGGGCGTTTTTTGCAGCTCTCTATGTTATTCAATGGCCCTCTAAAAAGCGCAGACGTTTTTGAGCAGTAGAGGGCGTCAGCGTTAGTGAGCTGTTTCTAGAGCGCGTTCTGAGGCTGTAGCGTTTTGGCGTTTTTTGACGCTAATCGGCAAAACGCCCACTAAAGCCGTACCAGCGTTAACCGGCGTTTTTTGACGCTGACGTTTTCTGGTTAAAAAATAGCAGAGTAATTAAAAAAAAATGCCTATTGATGCCGACACTCACTAACGCTCATTGACGCCGATGCAAACGCCAATTTTTCCCTGACGACGCTTTGCTTATTTAAAAACATACGCCGTGTGTAAAAAAAACAAATTTATTCATCATTTTAGGCCGATTATATATTCTTCCTCGTATTTTTGCTGAAAAAAAAAAATCCCAATAGGCGTATGTCGATTGGTTTGCGCAAAATTTATCGCGTCTACAAACTAGGGGATAGATATATGAACTTTTAATTGTTTTTACTGGTAATGGCGGAGATCAGGGTTTTTTAGCGGGGCTGCAACATTTCGGCGGATAAATGTGACACTTTTTGGGGACCAGTGACACCAATAGAGTGATCAGTGCTAAAAAAAAAAAATGCACGGTCACTGTATAAATCTCTGTGTACTTCCCTGTCAGAACGGGGATCCGCCTTGCTTACATAGGCAGATCCCCGTTCTGCCTTTCTGTGGGGCGATCGCAGGAGGCCGGCGGACATCGGGTCTGCCAGACCCGCGGATTGGCTCCCACCTCCGTGCAGCGGGCGCACGCGCACCCACGGTATCTATTACACAAAACGACGTACGGGTAAGTTGTTTCGCACAATAGAGCCGCTCTGCCGCAGTATATATGCAGTGGGCTGTCTTTAACCACTTCAGATCCGCACTATTGCCAAAGTACGGCTCCAGCGCGGATCTGAAATGCCCGGAGGACGTCCATGGACGTCCTCCACTGCGCATGCTCCTGCGCGCCCCCTGGCGGCAGCGGCGGCGCGCGAGCGTCACACGCTGCGCGAGCGTGCCCGTGGGTCGGGCGGACTCGATGTCCGCCCGAGACCCGCCGATCACCTTTAGGAGCCTCAGAACGGGGAACTGCCGTTGTAAACACGGCGGTTCCCCGTTCTGTGACGGGACAAACAGATCTACTGATCCCTGTCACTGGGATCAGTTAGATGTGTTATGTCCCGGCCAGCCCTGCCCCCCCACAGTTAGAACACAGCCAGGGAACATATTTAACCCCTTCACTGCCCCCTGCTGGTTAACCCCTTCAATGCCAATGACATTTATACAGTAATCAGTGGACATTTAAATTTCTGATCGCTGTATAAATGTCATTGGTCCCAAAAATGTGTAAAAAATGTCCGACATGTCCGCCCCAATATCGCAGTCCCGATAAAAATCGCAGATCACCGCCATTACTAGTAAAAAAAAAAAAAATTTTAAAAACGCTATAAATCAATTCCCAGTTTGTAGACGTGATAACTTTTGCGCAAACCAATATATATATATATATATATATATATCAATATACGCCGATTGCGATTTTTTTACCAAAAATATGTAGAAGAATAAATATCGGCCAAAACTGATGAATAATTTTTTTAATGGATTTGTACTTTAGCAAAAAAGTAAAAAATATTGTTCTTTTTTGCAAAATTGTCGCTCATTTTTTGTTTGTTTATAGCGGCGATCAGAAATGACGCAGAGGGGATCAAATACCACCAAAAGAAAGCTCTATTTGTGGGGAAAAAAAGGACGCAAATTTTATTTGGGTACAACGTCGCACGACCGCGCAATTGTCATTCAAAATGCGACACCGCTGAAAGCCAAAAATTGGTCTGGGCAGGAGGGGGGTTTAAGTGCCCGGTAAGGAAGGGGTTAATTGGTTAATCTCCACCAACAGCCAGTCAGAGACCTCTGTCATTTTATTTACTGTTGGCGGGTTTAGGTTTTTTGCGTTAAGGACCATCAAAATAAATCAGTAGGGTTGGCACTCGTGTTGCATAACTGTAGACAGATTGAAGGAAGTCGCAGAATAAGAAGCATGGCTACCTGGAGAGCATTGTGAGGCTGTCTGTAACTTATAGCAGCCAATCAAACTTCAACTTTCCGTGATCTTTTTGTAGTGAATGGAAATTTGGGTCACTGAATGAGCAGAACAGAACCAGAAGGGGGCAAAGTCCTACTGCATTACCATTTATTAGGAAATCCAAAACCAGCGAGTGCATTCTCCTAAAAGCCAACAGCTTAGTACATAAACCCCGGTGACAATGTGGTCCTCTATGGCAGTGGTTCTCAACCCTGTCCTCAGGTACCCCCGACAGGCCATGTTTGCAGGTTTTCCTTTATCTTGCACAGGTGCTTTAAATCAGAGTCAATGGCTTGGTATTTTAAGAGAAATTCCCAAAACATGGCCTGTTGGGGGTACTTGAGGAGAGGGCTGAGAACCACTGATCTATGGGATGGAACTCCCATGACCCCAACATAAGTCAGACTACCTGTCAGGTTTCTGCAGCTAGGCAGACCACACACGTAGCTACACAAGGAAACTCAGACCAAACAAAGTATAGAACTTTAAGGTGATATTTATTTACAGTGAACATACACCAAGCACACAGCAAGCAAAACAGACCTCAAAGACAAAAGCAAGAACCAAACCCCCAATGCACAAAACAAGAATAACTAATAAACCTAACTACTGACTATATACAATATCTACAATAAACTGACAAGGGTACAGGGAAAGCAGGGATGTAAGGCAGAAGGGATCAAGACAGGGAACTAGGCAGGGAGCAGGAGCAAGGCAGAGGAGGGCAAGAGCAGGGCAGAGGAGGACAAGAGCATGGCAGAGGAGGACAAGAGCAGGGCAGAGGAGGACAAGAGCAGGGCAGAGGAGGACAAGAGCAGGGCAGAGGAGGACAAGAGCAAGGCAGAGGAGGACAAGAGCAAGGCAGAGGAGGACAAGAGCAAGGCAGAGGAGGACAAGAGCAAAGCAGCTGCAGCATGCAGCACAGTGCCACCAGTACGTAAACTCAATCCTGACACTACCAGCTGACGGGTTTCAAGGGACATGCCCTCTTCTTCAGAGCACTTTGCTCTGAAGAAGAGGGCATGTCCCTTGAAAAGCGTCAGATGGTAGTCTGACTTATGTTTGGGTCATGGGAGTTCCATCTCACAGAGGACCACATTGTCACCGGGGTTTATGTACTACGCTGATTGACTATTGGTTTTTGTGAGTATGCACTCGCTGGTTTTGATTTCCTAATAAAGTGCTGATGGTAATGCAGTAGGTCTTTTATTGTCCTGCTCATGTTATCTCAAGCTTCCCCGATCTCAAGAGGGCAGCATTGGCATTGCACACCGGTCCCGGTTGAGAGCTGATGGCGACTACACATGGCAGTCCGTTTTGACCTTCTAGTACTTGTAGTGCCACTCTAAACCCAGAAGGGGAACGTGTATAATCCCACTGGTACTCGGGAATGGACTGCCAGCTGAAAATAGAACCATCCAGCGTATAGCAAAAAATCACCGCTCTTCCAATCCAGTCTGTATGGGTAACGTGCGTGAGATCGCCTCAGACTTGCGCCACACCCCCCTGGCATGCTTTGCCCCACTCACTGGGGCTTAGTCCATAGATGTAAAGTGCAGAGGCAGGAGGGAAGAATGTATGCATCACTGGCAGTGATGATTGGCAGATAAACATGGGCAAGTGATTAAGTGAATGGAAAAGAAATGGGGAAAACTGACAGCATGTGAAAGGAAGGTAAAGAAGAAGGTGAATGTTAACCACTTGACGACCAGCGACATACCGGTACATTGCTAGACTTCAAGAGGGTCTACTAGGATGACGCAGCTGCAGGCTTCACCCCGCTACCGTTTTTCTTAGAGCCAATGGTCAGCCCTCTTGTAAAAGCAATCCTAGCGGCTAACTAGCCGCTGCATTGCTTTTACAAGCAGCAGGAGGGGACATCACCCCCTCCCGTGCCACTGGGAGTCCCGATCGTCCAGCTGGCACTTCCACTAGCTGATCATAGACCGGATCGGCTTTGTAGGGCTCTATAATACAGTAACCTGGAATCGATGACCTGACATCACTTCTGGGTTACCGGGATGTAAAAGGCGCCATTTTTAAAAAAAATCACAGATCTTGGTGTTTTGAATGCTTTTAAGGGCAGAGGAGGGATCCAGGGTCTTATAGATCTCTCCATAAAGAGGACCTGTCACCGCCTATTACTGTCACATGGTGGGATGTTTACATTCATTATAGACCCCAGATCTCTCCATAAAGAGGACCTGTCACCTCCTATTACTGTCACATGGGATGTTTACATTCATTATAGACCCCAGATCTCTCCATAAAGAGGACCTGTCACCGCCTATTACTGTCACAAGGGTGTTTACATTCATTATAGACCCCAGATCTCTCCATAAAGAGGACCTGTCACCGCCTATTACTGTCACATGGGATGTTTACATTCATTATAGACCCCAGATCTCTCCATAAAGATGACCTGTCACCGCCTATTACTGTCACAAGGGTGTTTACATTCATTATAGACCCCAGATCTCTCCATAAAGATGACCTGTCACTGCCTATTACTGTCACATGGGATGTTTACATTCATTATAGACCCCAGATCTCTCCATAAAGAGGGCCTGTCACCGCCTATTAATGTCACAAGGGTGTTTACATTACTTGTCACAGCAATAAAAGTGATATAAAATGTTTCCTTTATTTTTTAAGTGCCCCCCCCCCCCCGTCCCCCTTTGTTCACGCGCAAAGGCGAACACATGCTGCAGTCCCACATCGCACGCACACCGCGATCGTTCCCACATGTGTGAGGTATCATTGCAAATGTCAGATCATGGGCAATAATTCTAGCATCAGACCTCCTTTTGTAAATCTAAATTTGTAACCTGTAAAGGCTTTTAAAGCGCACAGGCATGCGCAATTTTAAAATTACCACACAAGTTTCAGAAGAAAGGCCTGGAGCTAAAGTGGTTAAGAGATGTGAAAAATGACGTTAATTGTAAGGTAGGTGATGTGTCATGAAAACCAAACAGAAGTTCCCATTTGGCATCATCCTGTAAGTGAATACTGCGAAATGGTGAAACAAATAGTTAAAGGGACTTTAAATATGCCAAATGAGAACGATCGTAGAATAAAAATACATAAATGTTATTGTTGTTTACATAAAATGTATATATATATCACACAGTAAGGCCTCTTTCACACGGATGTGTTCCGTTCTGAACGGACACTTCCATGCAGCCCTATGGAGCGGATATCTGTGGAGACACGTCCGCTGACACCCGTCGCTCTCCGATCTGCTCCTCTCCCGTAAAGTCTGACGGAGGAAAACCCTATTTTTCCATCTGTCTTCGGATCGGATGACTACGGCAGATGGGTCCGTTGTCATCCGATTTCCCATAGGGGAGAGCAGGGGATCTGGCAGATCCAGAGAGTGGAGACGCATCCGTCAGCTGAGCAAAACGGAGCCCGCTTAGGAGACGGCTGTGTGAAACCGGCCTTAGTGTTAAACACTTTTGTATATAGAAGAACTTTGTAGCAAATTAGAAATTGCATAGAACATCGTAAATACATGCACTTAAAATTGGTCTACGCGTTACAAGTGATCCCCCGCTTCTTCAGGACCACACATGTATTGTAGATGTATATATTTTGCTATAAAGAAAAAGAAAACAAAATAAATACATAAACAATAACATATTACAGAATATAATTGAAAATCACACATCATATTTTGTAATATGTCATTGTTTATGTATTTATTTTCCTTTTCTTTATAGCTAGAACTTCATATATACATCTACAATACATGTATGGTCCTGAAGAAGCAGGGGATCCCGTGTAACGTGTAGACCAATTTTAAGTATTGCTATAAAGAAGAAAAAAATAAATAGATAAACAATGACATATAAAATATGATGTGTGATTTTCAATTATATTCTGTAATATGTTATTGTTTTATGTATTTTTTCATTTGTTTTCTTTTTCTTTATAGCAAAATATATACATCTACAATACATGTATGGTCCTGAAGAAGCGGTGGGGGATCCCGTGTAACGTGTAGACCAATTTTAAGTATTGCTATAAAGAAAAAGAAAACAAATACATAAACAATGACATATTACAAAATATGATGTGTGATTTTTCAATTATATGTCATTGTTTATGTATTTATTTTCTTTTTCTTCATAGCAATACATAAAATTGGTCTACGCGTCACACAGGAGCCCCCGCTTCTTCAGGGCCATACATGTATTGTAGATGAAGTTCTAGCTATAAAGAAAAGGAAAATAAATACATAAACAATGACATATTACAAAATATGATGTGTGATTTTCAATTATATTCTGTAATATGTTATTGTTTTATGTATTTATTTTGTTTTGTTGTTCTTTATAGCAAAATATATACATCTACAATACATGTATGGTCCTGAAGAAGTGGGGGATCCCGTGTAACGCGTAGACCAATTTTAAGTATTGCTATAAAGAAAAAGAAAACAAATACATAAACAATGACATATTACAAAATATGATGTGTGATTTTCAATTATATTCTGTAATATGTTATTGTTTTATGTATTTTCATTTGTTTTCTTTTTCTTTATAGCAAAATATATACATCTACAATACATGTATGGTCCTGAAGAAGTGGGGGATCCCGTGTAACGTGTAGACCAATTTTAAGTATTGCTATAAAGAAAAAGAAAACAAATACATAAACAATGACATATTATAAAATATGATGTGTGATTTTTCAATTATATGTCATTGTTTATGTATTTATTTTCTTTTTCTTCATAGCAATACATAAAATTGGTCTACGCGTCACACAGGAGCCCCCGCTTCTTCAGGGCCATATATGTATTGTAGATGAAGTTCTAGCTATAAAGAAAAAGAAAATAAATACATAAACAATGACATATTACAAAATATGATGTGTGATTTTCAATTATATTCTGTAATATGTTATTGTTTTATGTATTTATTTTGTTTTGTTTTTCTTTATAGCAAAATATATACATCTACAATACATGTATGGTCCTGAAGAAGCGGGAGAATCCCGCGTAACGCGTAGACCAATTTTAAATACATGTATTTACAATATTCTAATTTGCTACAAAGTTTTTTTATATACAAAAGTGTTTTTTTTTCACGAACTGTGTGATATATATATATATATATATATATATATATATATATATATATATATATTAATATACATTTTATCTCTATGTAAACAACGATAAAATGTATCTATTTTTTATTCTACTATCGTTCTCATTTGGCATATTTAAAGTCCCTTTAACTATTTGTTCCATTGTTTCTCAGTATGTAAAAAATAATGCTGAAAAGTAATGCAAAGTGAAAGTTTTAAAGAAGGATTGAAAAGTGAAAAGCACTACGGTGACAAAGTTTTATCCTTTGGTGATTGGGGTCACTGAACTTTTAGATCTTTGACATTTGCTCTTCTTTTCTGAGTTTGCAGATGATGAACTTTTTTTTTTTCCTTGTCGCGGTTCAGGGGTTCCGGCCTGGGTCTGATCCTGGGAATCAGCATGTTGGGTCGAGCCGCCCTCCCCATCATCATCCTCCAGCAGAAATCCGGTTTCTTCCTGTTCCATGTAGTCCTGTCCTCTTTCTGTATCCTGTCCGTCCTCAGCCTCCTCCTGCTGCCCGAGACCAAAAGGAAGAGCCTCCCTGACACCCTGAAACAAGGAGACAGCCTGCGTCGCCCGCCTCTGCTCCTCCAAGCCGCCCAGGATTCCGTGCCTCTGCTGTCCCCGGACAAACCCCGCATGGACTACAATCCTGAGAGCTACGCCCGCCTCGCCAGCTCCACCAAAAAAATAATTCGAACTGGATCCAAATGTGGAGAGGATAACCAAGCGATGGCCGACGAATGATTGGCCCACAAGTATGGATCCGATGCGGGCACTGTGCAATAAAGAGCACCACCTGTTCTGTTGCTGCGAGGGAAATGGAGACAACATTGCGGCACAAAATGCAGAAATAGTTGGAGGGAACCAAGAAGCATCTTCCATGTAGCATCGCAATGTAACATTCCCAGAATCCTCTGCTTCTGTCGCCAAGCTTGTAAAACATCGTTCCTCCATCCATCCGCTCTGCAAGCAGAATGCAAATCCCAAATTCATCGGCTGAAAAATATATTCCCTTTTTCTGTATTAAAGTGGTTATAGAGTCTTAGGCATTCCTTGCATTAAGTTAAAAAAGTGTTTAGGTCAGGGGTACTGAATTAAAATTCACGGGGGGTCCGGTCTGAAAAATTCTTCTTCCAGCGGAGGTCTGAGTGTGAAATTGGTGCTATGGCTTCACATGATATCCTCCACACCGCGGCCTCCCGTGCACATCGCAGCGCCCCCCCGCCCACACCTTTAGGGCCCACGCACATCACACTGTGTGCTTTTTTCTCTTTCAACCTTATTGAAATGTCAAAATACATTTCATTCAATTTTATGCACCGCAGCTCAGTTGCAGTGCTAAGAAACACTATGCACTTTGCACCGCACTGCTCAGCACTCAGGGGCGCTGTTGCAGTGTGAACAGGGCACATAGAGAACAATTGTTTCCTATTGCACTTGCACAGACCTGTGTTTTGCTAGTGCAGAAATCACATCACAGACTGCCTCATTATAGACTAGGGGGGGGGGGGGGGGGGGGGGGGGGGGGGGGGGGGGGGGGGGGGGGGGGGGGGGGGGGGGGGGGGGGGGGGGGGGGGGGGGGGGGG
>BLSH010267835.1:56021-69478 GCA_018402905.1 Glandirana rugosa
TTTTTTTTTTTTTTTTACTAAAAATGGCGGCGATCTGCGATTTTTAGCGGTACTGCGATATTTCAGCGGACATGTCGGACCATTTTGACACTTTTTTGGGACCATTGGCATTTATACAGCGATCAGTGCTATAAAAATGCACTGATTACTGTGTAAATGCCATTGGCAGTGAAGGGGTTAACCTGCAGGGGGCGCTCTAAGGGTTAACTGTGTTCCCTGGGCGTGTTCTTACTGTAGGGGGACTTGCCTAGCTGGGGAAAGGAAGTGGTCACAGCCTTCACTTACAGGAAGGCTGTGATCACTTCCCTTCCCCCTCACACAGAGCGGAGGTCCGTGTTTACATACACGGACCTCCGCTCATTCGCTCCGGGGGGGCCATCGCGGGTGGCCGGCGGCAATCGAAGCCGCCGCACCCGCTCCCCGGCCCCCCCCGAACACAGTGAGCGCGCGCGCGCGCTCACAGTATCTCTGTATCGCAGCCGCCGTCGTATGACGGCGTTTTGCGTTACAGAGCCACTTTGCCGCCGTCAATCTCCGATCGGCGGTCGGCAAGTGGTTAAAGACTACTTAAGGGCCCCTTGAGACAATGGGGCCCCTTACAACAGTACTGCCTGTACCCCCCTGGTGGCGGCCCTGACAGCAGCCCATAGGAACAGCTTCAAACCTACTTTGAATGGACTTTGGTTGCTATGGGTTGCTGCAGTACGGAAAAATAACTCTTTAAGACACAAAGGTGGACTTCAGACTCAGATCTGAACTGAAGAAATGATGCACAGCAATAGAGAGGAAGTAAGGACAGAAGTCTGGGTTGGGCAGTGCGCCACACACAGAGGTAGAAATAAAACTTACATGGTGAGGTAAAGGGCAATAATAATAATAGTTTAAAAAATGTAGCATTGTGAATAAGATAGAAAGCAGCAGTGACTATAATCAGGGCACTGTGGGTGTTTAGATCTGTTTAAGAATTTACCGTGCAAAATTGTTTTGATTTTAAATCTTTAAATTATTCAATAAAATGCTATATAAATGAAAAAATTGCTTTTTTTCTTTGGCACTGAGGCCGTAGCTTTTTGTTAAAGCCCACAACCCACACGGGAGAACTATGAAGGATGTGGAAACAATTATGGCATCCCGAATCATTTTAATAAAATTAAGTCTGCCAACAACAGACAGTCAATGGTGGCACCAAGTCTCACATTTACCTTGCTTATAATGGCCCGTACACACAGAATGATTATCGGCCAACAGCCTGTTGTCGGATAATCCGACCGTTAGTACGCACGATTCGACAGCCGATTTCCAATTATCATCCAACAGAAGTTGGCTGACAAGACTAGAAAACTTTTGTTGGCTAACAAGGCGTTGGCCGATGGTTTGCTCGTGTGTACAGAAGTTGGCCCGTCAAAAAAGTTGGAAGTGCAAACGCATGCTCGGAATCCAGGAAGTGTTCGGTCGTGCAAACCAGTGTTCGTAATTCACAAATCACTCAAAAAACAGAGACAATGGCTGAGCTCAACCAGCACCACATCCCTGTATATGGATCAAAGGACGAGGGAAAGAGAAAGCAGCTGGGAATTTAACAGTGCTGATAAACCCTCCTTTGGAATAATCTGTCACAACAAGATCAGGTCAATAAAAAAGCTTTATTACATGCATATTAAAATACCTTACTGCCAAAATAGGCTAGTAAGCATAGTGACATGAAAACAGTATGTTGTAAACTGTACATACCCCAACACCATATGCCCAACACCCACAGGTGTCAAAAGACACGCAAACCAACACAGAGACAAAAAGAGATCCAGTGGGGGCGTAGGCAAGTAAGTGGTGGTGTATCCTGCCCAACGTGTTTCGCCCTGTTGGGCTTCCTCAGGAGATTTCAGAGACATTGGGATGCACAATAACTACAAAATTAAACAAACAATCAAATAGTATACAAAGTTATATAAGTAAATGTACCAATGATATATAACTTTGTATACTATTTGATTGTTTGTTTAATTTTGTAGTTATTGTGCATGCCAACGTCTCCGAAATTCCCTGAGGAAGCCCAACAGGGCGAAACGCTTTGGGAAGGCTACAACACCACTTTCTTGCCTAAGCTCCCACTGGATCTCTTTTTTTGCTTCTGCGTTGGTTTGCATTCCTTTAGACATCTGTGGGGCTTAGGCATATCGTGATGAGGAATTTACGGTTTACAACATACTGTTTTCATGTCACTATGCTTACTAGCCTATTTTGGCAGTAGGATATTGTAATATGTATGTAATAAAGCTTTTTTATTGACCTGATCATGTTGTGACAGATTATTCCAAAGGGGGTTTATCAGCACCTTTAAAATCCCAGCTGCTTTCTCTTTCCCTCGTCCTTTAATTCACAAATCACATTCACACGAACATCCTCTTTATACGCTCGTAACATTTCATTACGTTCGGCTTTGTTGGCCGATTACTTGACTATCGTCAGTAAGCTAGACAAGATCATCAACAGCCAATTTGGACAAAAGTTGGACGTTCGATTGTTCAACAATCGGTGCGTGTGTACGAGGCTTAAGTGTTGTCTGGGGTTGGGTGTGATGTGCAGGCTAAACTTCTTCCCCCGTCCTTTAGTAGGTTCTGGAATATAGTGGGTTGGAAAAGGCAGACCCTGGCCTGAATATTCATAGAGCCTCCAGCAGGGGGCTGAGGTGTGTATAAATAGTATGGGGCCTGGAACAGCAGGGTCCTTGTCCTGGTGGAGGAGACCCAGCCTGAAGGGTTGCTGCCCTTCTGGGCAGATACACTGAAGACTGCAGGTTCAATGAGGCCCTACCTCAGGGAGAGCTGGGGGCCCTACTTCTAAAGCTGCTGAAAAAACAGTGGGGAGAAAGTCCGCTAAGGATCTGGCTTGGAGACTCAATGTTGCAGGGTCTGGCTGGTACTGGAAGAAGGCAGCCATGTACTCAGGGGCACAGTGAATTGAGGTCTGAGTGAAAGAAAGATCCTGGAGCAGCCTTTCTCAACCTTTTTAACACCGAGGAACCCTTGAAATAATTCTGCGGTCTCGGGGAACCCCGGCTAAAAATGAAAAATCTACAACTCATGATACATTAGAGTGATGGTCAATGGGAAGAATGCTCCTTACACTTGTGGTCAATGGGAAGAATGCTCCTTACACTTGTGGTCATTGGGAAGAATGCTCCTTACACTTGTGGTCAATGGGAAGAATGCTCCTCACACTTGTGGTCATTGGGAAGAATGCTCCTCACACTTGTGGTCATTGGGAAGAATTACCCCCCTTACAGATAGCTAAAAAGATCAATGGTGTCATTGGGAATTTATCTGAGAGGTAGAAATTTACCATTGCTCAAGGAACCCCTAGCAACCTCTGGAGGAACCCTAGGGATCCACGGAACCTTGGTTGAGAAACCCTCCATTAGTGTGATGGTCAATGGGAAGAATGCTCCTTACACTTGTGGTCATTGGGAAGAATGTTCCTTACACTTGTGGTCAGTGGGAAGAATGCTCCTTACACTTGTGGTCATTGGGAAGAATTACCTCCCTTACAGATAGCTAAAAAGATCAATGATGTCATTGGGAATTTATCTGAGAGGTAGAAATTGACCATTGCTCAAGGAATCCCTAGCAACCTCTGGAGGAACCCTGGTGGAGAAACCCTGCTCTAGAGAGACGGTTGCTGCTTAACTCATTGAGAAACTGTTCCAGAGTGCTGGCTTAGGGCCATTTCCAAAAAGGGAGTCCCCTAAGCTGTATGGCCACTATCCCTTACCACAAGAGGTTCATCTTGAGGAGTAAAGCTACTACCAGGGTGTGTCTTCTGTTTCAGTTGGCACTAAATTTGGAGTATCCCACGGCTCATTCTGCACCCTAACCAGCATTACACTTCAAAAAGACACTGACTGCCTAGTTCGGTGTTTCTCAACTCCGATCCTCGGGACCCACCAACAGGCCAGATTTTAAGTATTACCTTGGGGAGATGCAGATTAGAACACTGCAATCACTGAGCAGCAAATGATATCACCTGTGATGTATTTCAGTTATCCTGCAAACCTGGCCTGTTGGGGGGTCCCAAGGACCGGAGTTGAAAACCACTGGCCTAGTTATTGTGTTGAGAGACTGGAAACCCAGGGAGCACGGCAAAGCATTTCCTAATAAGAAACTGGAGTGGAGATGAAGATGATCCAAGGCACTATTACCACTGTGAGGGCAAATAGAAGACATGAGACAAAAAGAATGACACTAAATTATTTTTTATTATATTAAACAATCTGGAGCTATCAAGGAGCTCCTCATGCGAGGACCACTGAGCTACTTGAATGAAGTATTATTCTGCACTTGTTACTCTCAGAATCCTCTGCTCATCCTCAACCAAACCTGATCCTCCATCTCCATTTTTTTTCACCACATACTGCAATACTATCAGAAGTAATCCCGTCCAGCATTCCTTTATTTAACTTCTGCATCATTCTTACTCTTCCTTACTTTCTGTGTTTTCACCCATTCTTAATCACAACCGTAACTTCTGAATCCATCTGCCATAAGCTGGAGATTGTGGTCATCACCCAGCCTCACCTCCCCTGACAAATCCATCACAAGCAGGGCAGCCATCAGAAGTTTTGGGGTCCCTTACACAGCTTTAGACCCCCCCCCCCCCCGGTCTGACCACCAACATTCCCCAAGGCCCGCCTGCCTGCCAAGCATGACCCATGCAAGTGAAGTGAAGTGGGCAATGCATGCTAGTGTGGGATCCAAGGGGTTAAAATAAACAGTGCACAGGCAGCACAGCCTCACCCGATGCTTGCAATAAGACCTTGCGCCGAACCATAGGTGCTGGAGGTCCCAAACGTAAACCAGTTGTGGTACAGGGGGCCCTTTCCATGTGACCCAAGTTTGGTATTTTTATCGCCTGTGGTTCGGGAGAACGGTGCCCCCAAACCGGGTGCCCCCCTCCCATAGACTCCAATGTTAAGTCCGAAATTCACCCGACAATTGACGGTCCATGACTGGTCAATTTGGGGACCCGGTATGGCCGAACCATAGGTGCTGGAGGTCCCAAACTTGGACCAGTTGTTGTCCAGGGGGCCATCTCCATGAGACCCAAGTTTGTTAATTATATCGCCTATGGTTCGGGAGAACGGTGTCCCCAAACTGGGTGCCCCCCTCCCATAGACTCCAATGTTAAAGACGGCTAAAGTCTTTATTGTATGGGCCCCTTGAGACACTGGGGCCCCTTACAACAGTACTGCCTGTATCCCCCTGATGGCGGCCCTGATCCCTCTGTGTGGTCACTGATAGATGTGTGTATATGGTAGGAGCACTAGACCAAAAGCTAAAGAGTCCAAATACATTTATTGATATTGTGTTAAGATAGCCAATGTATTTCGGGGGTCAAAGGAACTCCCCCCTTCATCAAGGCTACTGATGAAGGAGGGAGTTCCTTTGACCACTGAAATGCATTGGCTGTCTTAACACAATATCAATAAATTAATTTGGACTCTTTAGCTTTTGGTTTAGCACTCCTTCCCTATATGCACATCTTTTTCTGGTAACCTTCTGCAGTACCCATTGGAGGGTAGCCTTGTCTGTTGTGAGCAGCCTAACCTGAGCCAGTGGGCTCTTCAAATGTTTTTACGCTATCACTATATGGTTTAAACTGGTATCCCAGCGCCTCTTGGACCATTGGCGACCACTGATCAAGACAGGGTCAGTCCTGCTAGGATACAGTGCCACTCCACCTGCAACTTATGTCCTGGATCTGAAATATCCTAACAGGAAATTTTAAAAGAAAAGCAGTGAGGAAGTGCAGATAGGAAATTTGTTTCAGCAAATCACAAACCGCTTCTGGTCTGCACTGCAGCTCCACATACCTTCCTGTATAAATTTCCACCCAAGTTGAGACCCCATGACGTGGTCCAAAATCTCATTTGTGAGTCCCCAGTTAGTCGTATGGAACACAATGTGCCGCACTAGAAGCACAACAAACTCTTAATGTGCGAGCAAGGAAAAAGATATGGCCCCGATTGCCACACATCATGCAAAGCCCTGTATGGATAGTAAGAGCAACCGCAGCCTAGACTACGTCCAGGCCACAGCCCTGACGTGTTTCGCCCCGCCCATGGGGCTTAGTCATGGACCTCCACGACTAAGCCCATTGGGTGGGCCGAAACACGTCAGAGGGCACGGCCTGAGCTGAGGCTGCTCTTACTACCCATACAGGGATTTGCGTGATGTGCGGCATTTGGGACCATCTCCTTTTCCCCGCTTGCATTCACAGAGCTGAGGCAAGCTCCTTCCCTTCCTGCACTAGCGGACAAGGACTGATTGGAGCCTGGAACGGCACTCTTCATCTTTGTTTGGGATCACAACTCTAAATGTGGCCAAAATGTAACACTCCCACCATAAAAAACATTGGGTGCCAATGGCCAACATCACCTAATATTTTTTGATTGTCTTGTTATCTCAAGATGGTCCCTGGTCTAACTTTTTTTTTTTCTAGTCGTATTAAAAAAAAACCCTTTGTCCATTTACTATTGTAAACATTTTTTTACCAAACCAATTAGTCTAAGAGACTTACGCAGTCATTTCTTCCTGATCGTGCTAAGAACGTCTCAACTGTACAAAAATAGGTCAATACTGTCCCGTCATCAATATATACACTGCACATTCCTTCAGGAACGTCTTCTTCCCTGATAGATAAACTTCAGCTGTGCTTCCAGCCTCAAAGTTAGATGAAGAATGAAAGTCTTGCGGTAGAGTCAGTGGTGGGGTTTGGGCGAAGTCACTCATGTCCATACAGGTCGGCCAGTCGACGGAAGCGTGGACCCCAATCCTCCAAATAGTCGTAATCCTGATCGGTGTCACTCTCACTGGATAAGATGGAGCTCAGGGTGCCGGCCACCGAACCCTCGCCTTCATAATCGTAAATCAAGGCCGTGTCATAGGGTGGGACGCTGGGATCGGAATCTGCTGTCCGCACACCCTGGAAGAAGATGAAGGAGATGTGGTTATCTTAGGGCAGTGATCTCCAAACTACACCAATGATGGGGCACTATTCCTCCCACTGACACCAATGATGGGGCACCATTCCTCCCACTGATACCAATGATGGGGCACTATTCCTCCCACTGACACCAATGATGGGACACTATTCCTCCCACTGACACCAATGATGGGGCACTATTCCTCCCACTGACACCAATGATGGGGCACTATTCCTCCCACTGATACCAATGATGGGGCACTATTCCTCCCACTGACACCAATGATGGGACACTATGCCTCCCACTGCCACCAATGATGGGACACTATTCCTCCCACTGACACCAATGATGGGGCACTATTCCACCCACTGACACCAATGATGGGGGTCTATTCCTCCCACTGACACCAATGATGGGGCACTATTCCTCCCACTGACACCAATGATGGGACACTATTCCTCCCACTGACACCAATGATGGGGCACTATTCCCCCCACTGATACCAATGATGGGGCACTATTCCTCCCACTGACACCAATGATGGGGCACTATTCCTCCCACTGACACCAATGATGGGACACTATTCCTCCCACTGACACCAATTATGGGGCACTATTCCACCCACTGACACCAATGATGGGACACTATTCCTCCTACTGACACCAATTATGGGGCACTATTCCTCCCACTGACACCAATGATGGGACACTATTCCTCCCATTAATACCAATGATGAGACACTATTCCTCCCATTAATACCAATGATGGGGCACTAATCCTCCCATGGACAACAAAGATGGGGCATCCTTCCTCCCACTGACACCAATGATGGGGCACTATTCCTCCCACTGACTAAAGCACAGTAAACTGGTCCTTTGTTTGTACAGTTCGGGGACCCCTGTCATGGAGTAATAAACCAGCTAGTAAGGGAAAAAAATAGATATTAGAAGAAACTCACATCATGTATGAAGTCTGCAATGTCCGAAGGACGGTCGGATGGTCTCCGTGGGTAGCGAGGCAGTGTCTGGCTGTAGGGAGCATCTCTGCGAATGGGGGGCTTTAGACGGGGTGATGGTGGCACTGGCATGGAGGGGTTCCTGAGCCGATTCATATCATAGGCATCCTGTTTAAGCAGAACGGACTGTATTATTCCCAATGAATAATGTGCACTGAGCATACAGATCTACTTACAGCAGTGATACAGCATTTTTCTGCATAGAAGACCACCGCAGGATCCCTCCAGGTGTGACCGGTAGTGCACCACACGAGCAGAGCCTGCAGGGTTAACAACCCTCCTCCCTCCCGCTCTGAGCTGAGCAGGGGGATGGGAATGACAGAGAGATCAGAGCACGCAGCTCCAGGTCGCCAGTCCTTGTGCCACCTGTCACAGACATGGCAGAACAGAGAATTGATCACTCCTAAGTAACATAGGGGCTTGTGCCCCTTTTGTTAACTAGCAGCAGCGTCTGCTCCATTTATTATGAAGAGGGGTACAAGCTTGTGCTTCCACAACTCTTTGTGAATTCCCCCCAATGTATCCCCCTGACCTCCCCTGTGTCAGTGAGCAGCGGCTGCAGGGGAGAAGAGGGAGCTCCAACAACAGCTGAGACAAGGGAGCCTATGGGTGACGTCACCACTCCTGGTATTCTCAGCTGTTGTCGAGTGATCCCTCCTCTCCCCTGCAGCTGCTGCTCACTGACACAGGGGATCATGTGACCACACCGGAGTGCATTAAAATAGGTAAGTGTGCACTTTTTGTTTTACATAGGGTAGGTAGCAGGAGGGAATATGATGTCTGTAGGTGATTGGTCTACCTGGTCCTCTTCTCCTCCTCCCTGTTCGTTGTAGTTGAACACATTGTCCCGCACGTCATCCTCGGATTCGGACAGCAAACCCTTGCTGGCTGCATTTCTGGAGTTGCAACGGAACATGAGAAGCAGCAGGATCAACACTGCAAATACATGGAAGAAGTCATCAGAGGCGAGCAATCCGCCAGGAAAATTTGCAACATTAAATATCTATTCCACCCAAAATGGCCTTTTCCCCTTATGGGTGAAGTGGGAGGAGGGTTCCACCTCCTCTGCCGGGGGCCTGTGCTTGCACTTGATTGGTTGCTAGGATGCTAGGCGGTTCTAGCAACCAATAATTTTCACAGCAGAGGACACTGGGCAGTGGTGGGTAGAGTGGCGGTGCCGTGGTAACGAGGGGAAACTCTTGGGAGGCTGGGCCTATATTAAGGTAGGGGCCTGGAGTTGCAGCTCCAATAGCCCCTATGTTAATCCGGCCCTGCAGACAGCGGTGAGGAGCCTACGGGAGATCAAACAATGCCCCACTGTACAGAAACTTGATGCCTCTATTTCTGGTTCTGTTCTTCAAAGTGGCTGTAAACGCTTCCATATGCCCAGTTAAGTGAGTGATACACAGAGAGGAAACAAATCCTCCTATAAGTTGTACCTGTTTATCCGCAGCCTTCTCTGGGGACGGGGAGCTGAAGTTACATCAGTGAGGAGAGCTAATTGGAGGGGAAGGAAGGGACACCCCCCCCCCCCCACTTCACACAGCACACAGGAATAGATTTGAGGCCATCAATCACAGGCTGTGTGCTGAAGCTCCCTCCTCTGTCACCTTCTATCTCTTAGTGTCAGGAAAACTTGTCAGAAGTGACTCATGCAGATAGCAGAGGAAGATGGCTTAGTGCTCTGGACTGAGACAAGTGCACACTATAGAGGGATGTGCTTTGTTAATGTTTCATGTCTGAGGTTTACAACCACTTTAATGGGATACAACTCTAAAATATATATACACAGTATCTCATAAAAGTGAGTACACCCCTCACATTTCTGTGAGGCGCCCTGCATGTAGATTAGAGGCCGGGAGCATGGATTAGGGGGGGCAGAGCCCCTGCGCTCCTTATGGACGGGCCGCCACTGGTGGCAAGAGGTTAAAGTGTATGCCTAACAATGAATTTACTCCCTTTTGGTCCATCAAATATATCCACACAGCCGGTGAAGGGGTCCGAGAATTTGAGATACCCGCTCTTCTTATTCTTCCTGTAGAGCTTCTGAGACGGATCAGGCAGATTCTGATTGGTCAAAGTGGTCACACGCCAGCACTTGACCAATAAGAATTGCTCAGAAAGAAGGGGTAGAAGAGCGGGGCTATCAAATCCCCAGACTGCTACAACCGCTGCATGGGTAGTGGCAGCTAATCACTCATGGAGGTACAGTATCTCACAAAAGTAAGTACACCCCTCACATTTCTTCTATCTTTTCGTGTGACAACACTGAAGAGCTGACACTTTGCTACAATGTAAAGTAGTGAGTGTACAGCTTGTATAACAGTGAAAATTTACTGTCCCCTCAAAATAACTCAACACACAGCCATTAATGTCTAAACCGCTGGCAACAAAAGTGAGTACACCCCTAAGTGAAAATGTCCAAATTGGGCCCAATTTTTCCTCCCCGGTGTCATGTGACTCTTTAGTGTTACAAGGTCTCAGGTGTGAATGGGGAGCAGGTGTGTTAAATTTGGTGTTATCGCTCTCACTCTCTCATACTGGTCACTGGAAGTTCAACATGGCACCTCATGGCAAAGAACTCTCTGTGGATCAGAAAAAAGAATTGTTGCTCTACATAAAGATGGCCTAGGCCAGGGGTAGGCAACCTCGGCTCTCCAGCTGTAGTGAAACTACAAGTCCCATGAGACATTGCAAGACCCTGACAATCACAGGCATGACTCCTAGAGGTAGAGGCATGATGGGATTTGTAGTTTCCCCACAGCTGGAGTGCCAAGGTTGCCTACCCCTGGCCTAGGCTATAAGAAGATTGCCAAGACCCTGAAACTGAGCTGCAGCACGGTTACCAAGACCACACAGCGGTTTAACAGGACAGGTCCCACTCAGAACAGCGCCTCGCCATGGTCGGCCAAAGAAGTTGAGTGCCGTGCTCAGTGTCATATCCAGAGGTTGTCTTTGGGAAATAGACGTATGAGTGCTGCCAGCATTGCTGCAGAGGTTGAAGAGGTGGGGGTCAGCCTGTCAGTGCTCAGACCATACGCCGCACACTGCATCAAATTGGTCTGCATTGCGGTCGTCCCAGAAGGAAGCCTCTTCTAAAGATGATGCACAAGAAAGCCTGCAAACAGTTTGCTGAAGACAAGCAGACTAAGGACATGGATTACTGGAACCATGCCCTGTGGTGGTCTGATGAGACCAAGATAAACTTATTTGGTTCAGATGGTGCCAAGCGTGTGTGGGGGCAACCAGGTGAGAAGTACAAAGACAAGTGTGTCTTGCCTACAGTCAAGCATGTGGGTGGGAGTGTCATGGTCTGGAGCTGCATGAGTGCTGCTGGCACTGGGGAGCTACAGATCATTGAGGGAACCATGAATGCCAACATGTACTGTGACCTACTGAAGCAGAGCTTCCCCTCCCTTCAGAGACTGGGCCGCAGGGCAGTATTCCAACATAACGACCCCAAACACCTCCAAGACGACCACTGCCTTGCTAAAGAAGCTGAGGGTAAAGGTGATGGACTGGCCAAGCATCTCCAGACCTAAACCCTATTGAGCATCTGTGGGGCTCCTCAAACGGAAGGTGGAGGAGCGCAAAGTCTCTAACATCCACCAGCTCTGTGATGTCATCATGGAGGAGGGGAAGAGAACTCCAGTGCCAACCTGTGAAGCTCTGGTGACCTCCATGCCCAAGAGGGTTAAGGCAGTGCTGGAAAATAATGGTGGCCACACAAAATATTGACATTTTGGGCCCAATTCGGACATTTTCACTTAGGGGTGTACTCACTTTTGTTGCCAGTGGTTTAGACATTAATGGCTGTGTGTTGAGTTATTTTGAGGGGACAGTAAATTTACACTGTTATACAAGCTGTACACTCACTACTTTACATTGTAGCAAAGTGTCAGCTCTTCAGTGTTGTCACATGAAAAGATAGAAGAAATGTGAGGGGTGTACTTACTTTTGTGAGATACTGTAAGTACAAAGGGGGGTGGGGTGGGGGGGGGGGTGTTTTGGGTTGTAAGGTGTTAGTTCACCTTTTCATTTCAAATGGACCACTTCAATACCGCCTTCCTTTTTCCACCCCCTCCTGCCCAGACCAATTTTCAGCTCTCAGCGCTGTCATACTTTGAATGACAATTACTCGGTCATATAACTCTGCACCCAGATGACATTTTTATCTTTTTGACGTTTTTATATTTTGCTAACTAAATTTAAAAAGCTGGACATTTGGGAAAAAAATGCATTTTTCTTTGTTTCTGTTATAAAATTTTGCAAATAAATAATCTTTCTTCATAAATTTAGGTCAAGACACATTCTGCTCCATTTGGTGAAAATAACCCAAATCAGTGTTTATTATTTAGTCAGATGGAAAGTTATTTAATACTTTTTTTTCAATGACTTTATTTTTCTTTCTTTAACAATTTTTTTTTTTTATCCTAACACACAGAGGGGATCAAATACCACCAAAAGAAAGCTCTATTTGAGGGGAGAAAAATGTTATACAGCGTTGCATGACGCGCAATTGCCAGTTAAAGTAACGCAGTGCCGCATGGCAAAAAAATGGCCTGGTCATGAAGGGGGAAAATTTTTCCGGCAATCAAGTGGTTGAGTTCCGAGGGGCAGAGCGAAACGCGTTGGAGACATGGCCTGGTGGGAGCTCAGGCTGAGACTGCCACATACCTTACTATAGCGGGTTTTCTCTGATGTGCGGCTCATGGGATACTTCCCTCGTTTTATATTTGATGTTTGGAGCCGGGACAAGCTCCTTCCCTGGCTGGCACTCACAGCGGTGGGCACAGGACTAAAAACCTATTACAGCCTGAGCAGCACACAAAATTCCTTATTTGGTTCACATGGAGTTAATCTCACCACCAGACCAGCTGAGTCTTCCAGCGTGGGCACACAGAAGTGACATCAGCCCTGAGCTGGGTACAGGTGGCACTCACTCAGTAGAAGGGCAATGCTGCTCATGATGATGATGAGGGCGGTTAGGCTGACACCCCCCCTGAGCTGGCTATAGGGGGCACTCACTCAGTAGAAGGGCAATGCTGCTCTTGATGATGAGGGCAGTTAGGCTGACACCACCCCTGAGCTGGCTATAGGGGGCACTCACCCAGTAGGAGGGCAATGCTGCTCATGATGATGAGGGCAGTTAGGCTGACACCACCCCTGAACTGGCTATAGGGGGCACTCACCCAGTAGGAGCGCAATGCTGCCCATGATGATGATGAGGGTAGTTAGGCTGACACCACCCCTGAGCTGGCTATAGGGGACACTCACCCAGTAGGAGGGCAATGCTGCCCATAAAGATGATGAGGGCGGTTAGGCTGACACCACCCCTGAACTGGCTATAGGAGGCACTCACCCAGTAGGAGGGCAATGCTGCCCATGATGATGATGAGGGTGGTTAGGCTGACACTCCCCACCACAGTCGGATTGATGGGAGTAGTAGTAGTACCCGTCGTA
>BLSH010267835.1:99116-113720 GCA_018402905.1 Glandirana rugosa
AACCCACCCAACGGTCTGACAGACCCCCCCAACGGCCCCGGCAACCCCCCCAGACAGTCTGGCAACCCACCCAAGACAGTCCGGCAACCCACCCCAGACAGTCTGGCAACCCACCCCAGACAGTCTGGCAACCCACCCAAGACAGTCTGGCAGCATGCCATTAGAAAAGAAATCATAAGACAAAATTTATACAATGTTCCAGCAGTCTGAAAAGGTGGAATTAATTTATCTTCATTTCTTGAGAGATATTGTTGATAAATATTTCTGTGGGTTGGAGAGGAACCTCTCCAACCCAGCCTGCAGGAAGACCACCATATTCCCTCTGACCATTACCCTGTACATGATTAATATCACACCTTTCCATCCACTACAGAAGGGAAACTTTATTGTCTTTTTTCAGAGAATTAATTCAAGCCTTGCTCTCAGAGTTCATCACGTTGTTGTCCATCATTAGAGAATGATCTGCTCTCTCCATGGACTATAATCAGTGGGTAGAAGGCTTGCTCCTAGTCCCCTCCAAAAGCCCTGTCCCGGTTGGGTCTGTCACAGCCAGCATCATTTAACTCACTTCCTCTGAGCCCAGGTTGTCCCGGATTCGGCCCTAGCCTGTGACTGGAGAGTGAAAGAAGTAGCGGTACATGGATGTTCTCAGCTCTCTGTCACTCTGCTCTCTCCTCCTATCAGCATACTTTTCAGCACTGGAACTCATGGGCTATTTGTGCTGCTTCTTTCCTTCACGCTCCAGCCCTGCTGTACAGGAACTATGAGGCTGATACCAGGTCAACTTTAGGTACTTGAATTTATAAAATACATTTAATGCTTCATTGATAATTATAGCGCTGCATTAATCTGAGTCTTTTATATCTGCCTAGACTTTGCCCTTTATACGGTAACTATAAAAGCAGCATAAAAATTGTCTTCATAGCAATCTGATAATCCAAAGGTGCCGCTTGCCTTACCTCACCCTCTGTGAACTCCGGGGCGTTGTCGTTGAGATCTCCTATAGAAATGACGACTCTGGCGGTGTTGGAGAGCCCTTCCCCCAGCATATCGGCCACTTGGATAGTAAGGTTGTATGATCCCACCGACTGCAGAGACAGAGAGGAATTCATTTCTATAGCGCCAACATATTCCATAGAGACAGGGCTGGCCCAAGACATTGTGCTGCCTGGGTCCAATAATGAAATGCTGCCCCCACCCCCCAAAAAAAAAAAATCACGACCACCAATAGGCCCCCCACATCCATTGTTTTGCATCATGAGAATTAAAACTAAAATTTTATCAGGAAGTCAGATTTACATGCAACAGCACCTTGTCTATATGCAAAATTATATGACATCCCATTATGTTCAATTCCAAGGGGCAGTATAGGGGTGGGCCAGGGCAGTATAGGGGCGGGCCAGGGCAGTATAGGGGCGAGCCAGGGCAGTATAGGGGAGGGCTAGGGCAGTATAGGGGCGTGCTGGGGCAGTATAGGGGCGTGCTGGGGCAGTATAGGGGCGAGCCACAGCTGTATAGGGGCAGGCTAGGGCAGTATAGGGGCGTGCTAGGGCAATATAGGGGTGGGCTAGGGCCATATAGGAGCGGGCTAGGGCTGTATAGGGGCGGGCTAGGGCTGTACAGGGGCGGGCTAGGGCTGTATAGGGGTGGACTAGGGCCGTATAGGGGCGGGCTAGGGCTGCATAGGGTCGGGCTAGGGCCGTATAGGGGCGGGCGGGCTAGGGCCGTATAGGAGTGGGCTAGGGCCGTATAGGAGCGGGCTAGGGCTGTATAGGGGCAGGCTGGGGCTGTATAGGAGCGGGCTAGGGCTGTATAGGGGCAGGCTAGGGCCGTATAGGGGTGGGCTAGGGCCGTATAGGGGCGGGCGGGCTAGGGCCATATAGGGGCAGGGGGAGCGACCCGGGGGGCAGTTGTCGTCATGATACACGAAACTGCTGGAAAAAAAATCTTTGTCAATTTGCTGGGTGGATAGAAGAGGAGAGGCGGCCGCGGTTCAATTTGCTGCCCCTCTCAAAGTGCCGCCTAGGTCCAATGGACACACTGGGACCCATGGTAGGGCCGGCCCTGCATAGAGAGTACAAAGCAATCCGCATCAATTGAATGTTCCTGATACAACTAGAAACACTAATCACTTCACCGACCTGTAAATATGTGTTTGGACCTAAAGGAGGATCCCGCAAAAACACAGGAAGCTGGCTAAAACCCGAGTACCAGCACAGCATAGCCAATCCAGAGCTAATCCCTGAGTCTTATGTAGGCAATGAGCTCAGTGAGGCAATAGTGGTGCTCTATATAAGGAACGTAGGCGTGTGCACAGGGTGTCCTGGGTGTGCCTGGGCACACCCTAATTACCAGATTCTCCATGCTACCCAGGCCCCCCCCCCCGTGTCTTCACCATCACTGCCCCCTCCCTGCAGCACTGGTGGCTTCCGTTCTCTCCTCTCCCACCAGCTGCTACGGGGGGGATGTTTCAAGATAGGGAATTTCTGAATGAATACAGTGAGCGATCGGTACTGATCACTCCTGTGTCCATTCACAACTGAAGCACATTAAAAAACACTTCCCGCCCGGCCTATAGCAAAATATAGCAAAATAACGTCCTGGGATTTTAGTGGTTATATCTGAATGATGGGTGCAGCTGCAGGCATCATTCAGATATCATTTTTTTTCAACCGGCGATTCCCTTCACCGTAAAAACACTCATAGCGGCTGTACAGCCGCTTGATCATTCTCACAGGTGCCGGGAGGGGACACCCCCCCTCCCGCCGCCCTCCGGTGCGTCTCCCGACTCACCTGTGCGATCTGTGAGCCGGAGAAGGAATCCGCCGGCGCCGGAAGGAAGCCATAGAGAAAATTGAGGGACAGATGGTCTCCGGCAATCTCTATGACTCTCCGGCGCGATGCTATGACGTCACTACCGGGCCGGCAAAGTAAACAAAGCCGGGTACCAGGCTAGAAAGCATCGGATCGTTCATTTTTTTTTTCTTTTATCTGATGTTTTCCAGCCTGGAGGAGAGATTTGGGGGTGGGGTTGGTCTTATAGACCCCCCAGATCTCTCCATAAAGAGGACCTGTCACACAGTATTCCTATGACAAGGGATGTTTACATTTCTTGCAATAGGAATAAAAGCGATCCAGATTTTTTTTTTCAAAGGGAAAGTGTAAAAATAAAAATAAAATAAACAATAAAAGAAAAAAAAAAATTAAAGCGCTCCCGTCCCCGCGAGCTCGCACGCAGAAGCAAACACATATGTAGGTCGCGTCCGCATATGTAAACGACATTCAAACCACACATGCGAGGTGTAAAGAAATGCTGGACAGCCGCACTCCGTAAAAACACTGAGCTATGCATTAAAATAGTCAGCATATATAGGAAAACGCAGGGGGTCAATACAGCAAACTTACGCGTTTCACACCATAATGTGGGGGTGCTTAGTCATAGCACGTGTGAGGTATCGCCGCGAACGTCAGAGCGAGAGCAATAATTCTAGCCCACGACCTCCTCTGTAACTCTAAACTGGTGACCTGCCAAAAAAGTGTCGCCTATGGAGATTTTTAAGTACCGAAGTTTGGCGCCATTCCACGAGTGTGCGCAATTTTAAAGCGCGATGTTCGGTATCTATTTACTCGGCGTAACATCATCTGTCATCGTACGATTTTCGTTTAACCGTACGAGAATGTCGTACGAGAATGTCGTACGAGAATTAAGTAAACTCTTCCGATTCGATCTGAGATTAGCATGCAAAAAAAAAAATGGACGATCGTTCGCCCGATAATCTCATAGTTTGTACCGGGCAGTAGCACAGAACACTGAGGAATCTCTGTCCTCTCTGTCTCAAAGGTGAGACATCAGGGGTCTGTTTAGACCCCTGATATTTCACCACAGCCCCCCAATGCGGCTCCCAAAAATTGTAAAAAAAAAAAATGTAATAATAAATAGTTTTGTAAAAAATAATTTAAACAAGTAAAATAATAAAAATCTGCTGACACCGTCCATTGCCCTAGAGACGCTGTTCATGTTTGTTTACATTTAGTGTGTGTCTGTGTTATACACACTATATTGCCAAAAGTATTGGGACACATGCCTTTACATCAGGGATATGCAATTAGTGGACCTCCAGCTGTTGCAGAACTACAAGTCCCATGAGGCATAGCAAGACTCTGACAGCCACAAGCAAGAAACCCAGAGGCAGAGGCATGATGGGACTTGTAGTTTTGCAACAGCTGGAGGTCCGCTAATTGCATATCCCTGCTTTACACGCACATGAACTTTAATGGCATCCCAGTTTTAGTCCGTAGGGTTCAATATTGAGTTGGCCCCAACCTTTGCAGCTATAACAGCTTCAACTCTTCTGGGAAGGCTGTCCACAGGGTTTAGGAGGGTCTATGGGAATGTTTGACCATTCTTCCAGAGGTCAGGCGCTGATGTTGGATGAGAAGGCCTGGCTCACAGTCTCCGCTCTAATTCATCCCAAAGGTGTTCTATCGGGTTGAGGTCAGGACTCTGGGAAGCCAGTCAAGTTCCTCCACCCCAAGCTCACTCATCCATGTCTTTATGGACTTTGCTTTGTGCACTGGTCCCCAATCATTTGGTGGAAGGGGGATTATGGTGTGGGGGTTGTTTTTCAGGGGTTGGGCTTGGCCCCTCAGGGGTTGGGTTTGGCCCCTTAGTTCCAGTGAAGGGAACTCTTAAGGCGTCAGCATACCAAGACATTTTGGACAATTTCATGCTCCCAACTTTGTGGGAAGAGTTTGGGGGTGGCCCCTTCCTGTTCCAACATTGACTGCTCACCACTGCACAAAGCAAGGTCCATAAAGACATGGATGAGTGAGTTTGGGGTGGAGGAACTTGACATTGCCCTAAATGTCTTGGTCTGCTGACGCCTTAAGAGTTTCCTTCACTGGAAATAAGGGGCCAAGCCCAACCCCTGAAAAACAACCCCACACCATAATCCCCTCTCCCCAGAATTGTTTGGACCAGAGCACAAAGCAAGGTCCATAAAGACATGGATGAAAGAGTTTGGGGTGGAGGAACTTGACTGCCCTGCACAGAGTCCTGACCTCAACCCCACAGAACACCTTTAGGATAAATTAGAGTAGAGACTGTGAGCCAGGCCTTCTCATCCAACATCAGTGCCTGACCTCACAAATGGGCTTCTGGAAGAATGGTCAAACATTCCCATAGACAACCTTGTGGACGACCTTCCCAGAAGAGGTGAAGCTGTTATAGCTGCAAAGGGTGGGCCAACTCAATATTGAACCCTACAGGCTTAGACTGGAATGCATATACTATATATATATATTTACCTCTCGGTCCAGTCCCACTTGCACGGTTCTGATCTCGCCGGTATCCTGGTTAATGCTGAACATTTCCGGACTCTCCTGCTGGACGATGGAGTACTTGAGCTGTGCGTTGTCCGTCGTTGCATCATCAGCATCAGACGCTATGACCCTCATCACCAGGGTGCCTGAAGAACACAGAGAACAAAATGGTGACGGGTGGTAGTTGTCTGAAAGGAAAACTCCACCACAAAGTGAAAGGTCTTATTTTAAATGGAGAAAATTCATAAGAATCCATTCCATATGGATGATGATTTCACAGGTTCCAGCATGATTCTGATCAATCTATAGGGGATTGCACATAAAATGATGTTCACAAATATGACCACTAGAGGGAGACATTTACCAAAGAATCTGTTTGTCAATAACGCCCATGCCATCCAATTGCACGCTGGCTTTCCATGGTCCTGGCATTGTAAATCCCTGACACTGATTTATGAAGTGTGAATTCATTCATGCGCCTTAATCCTAACTTACCAGGAATTGCATTCTCCAGGATGTATCCTTTGAAGACTGCCTGAGAAAAGATGGGACGGTTGTCATTTTGGTCCAGAACAACAATCTCTAGATCTGTAGGGTCTTCGAGGGGAGCGCCATCACTGTCCAATGCGAACGCACGAAGCTGGTGAGGAAAAAGAGGCAGATTTACAAAAGGGGTAATAATGGACACCCTGCAATAACTGACACATTGTAATAACTGACACACTGCAATGACTGACACATTGTAATAACTGACACATTGTAATAACTGACACACTGCAATGACTGACACATTGTAATAACTGACACACTGCAATGACTGACACATTGTAATAACTGACACCCTGCAATGACTGACACATTGTAATAAACGACACACTGCAATGACTGACACATTGTAATAACTGACACACTGCAATAACCGACACACTGCAATAACCGACACATTGTAATAACTGACACATTGTAATAACTGACACACTGCAATGACTGACATTGTAATAACTGACACACTGCAATGACTGACACATTGTAATAACTGACACATTGTAATAACTGACACCCTGCAATGACTGACACATTGTAATAACTGACACACTGCAATGACCGACACACTGCAATAACCGACACATTGTAATAACTGACACACTGCAATGACTGACACATTGTAATAACTGACACACTCCAATGACTGACACATTGTAATAACTGACACATTGTAATAACTGACACACTGCAATGACTGACACGTTGTAATAACTGACACACTGCAATGACTGACACATTGTAATAACTGACACACTGCAATGACTGACACATTGCAATAACTGACACTGGAAATATATTTCATACCTTGAAGCGCTCTATCTTCTCACGATCCAGCACTGCATTCAGGTAGACAATTCCAGTTGTTTTATTGATATTAAATATTCCTTTGGGTTCCTCATCAACTCCCGGCCCCTTGATGCTGTATATGACACTTCCTAAATACTGCTTGTCTGACTTTATCTGAAAGAAGAAAAAGGAAGAAGACACCTTATATCAGTTGTACCTACCTAAGTATTTGTCATTGCCATGATTGGACAATGGAGGAGCAGCAAGAGACTGAGGAGTTTCCTTTCTGTTCAGTTAGACTTGTGACTGTTAGTTGACCACTGACACCAACAATGTTTATAGTAGTTGTCTGTAACTGGGGCGTCCTCCTCACTGATCACCAATGTAAGGAACATTCTTCCCACTGATCACCAATGTAAGGGACATTCTTCCCACTGATCACCAATGTAAGGGACATTCTTCCCACTGATCACCAATGTAAGGAACATTCTTCCCACTGATCACCAATGTAAGGAACATTCTCCCCACTGATCACCAATGTAAGGGGCATTCTTCCCACTGATCACCAATGTAAGGAGCATTCTTCCCACTGACCACCAATGTAAGGAACATTCTCCCCACTGATCACCAATGTAAGGAACATTCTTCCCACTGCTCACCAATGTAAGGAACATTCTCCCCACTGATCACCGATGTAAGGAAATTCTTCCCACTGATCACCAGTGTAAGGGGCATTTTTCCCACTGGCCCCCAATGCAACCAACGTAAGGGGCATTCCTCCCACTGACCCCCAATATAACCAATATAACTGGGGCATCCTTCCCACTGATCCCCAATGTAAGGAGCATTTATTGTATTGATTCTTATTATAAGGGACATTCTTCCTACTGACATCCAATGTAACCAAAGTAAGGGGTATTCTTCCCATTGACCACCAGGGTAACTAATATAAGGGACATTAATCCAACTGACCATCCCAATACAACCAATGTAAGGTGCATACTTCCCACTGACCACCAGTGTAACCAGTATAAGGGGCATTAATCCATTGATCAAGCCACTGTACAGTATTTGGCATGCTTCCCGCTGACCTACAATACAACCAATGTAAGGGGTATTCATCTCAGTGACTCCCAATGTAACTGATGTAATAGGCATGCTTCCCATTGACCCTGATTTAACCAATGTAAGAAGCATTCCTCCCAATGACCCTCATTTATAACTAATGTAATGGATATTCTTCTTTTAATTGGTGTAACTGGTATTCTTTCCACTGACCCTCAATGTAACCAATGTAAAGGGAATACATCCCAATTATCACAAAATGTACAGTAAGGAGCATTCTTCCCATTGACCCCCAATGTACCTAATGCAAAGGGCACTCTTCCTAATGACCCCCCCCAATGTAACCAATGTAAAGGACATTCTTCCCACTGACTACCAGAGTGACCAATGAAAGGGGCATTTTTCCCACTGACTACCAATGTAATCAATGTAAGGGCATTCTTGCTCTGACCGTAGGTAAAAAGGTGGATAAAGCCTGGTCTTTAGTGCAGCACCAGACCCGCATTATTACTATTCCCCCCATACACCTCATACCTGTACGACCTGCGAGGGGACGTTTTTCAGATTCTCTGACACCGAGATAGTAGGGATCACCCAGGCTCTCCTAAGCCTCTGTGCCCCAGCCATGTGATGTCTCCATGGATGGAGCAGGGGCACATCTTGTGTGAGCTCTTCCTGTGACGTCGTGCCGAGGACCTGCAGGAGAAGAAATGTAGAAAAGAGGGATCAGTCGCATACATTGAGTGGCACTCAGGATCTGACCAGTTGTTATGCATGATGTGCTTGATCTGGACCTCTGCATTGCCTATAGCACCCAGTCAGATGATCTATCACTGGGACATAAGGAACATGGGATTTCGGGACACCTATGAAATGTCAGGAGTGTTTTGTGCGTTCTGAGGAACGAATGTCTATATTTATCCATGGCATGAATATCCTCTCTCCTTCATCTAGAAGCTTAGCATCCTGGGAGTAGTCGGGGAATCTGCAGCTTTTAATAAAATAACAATGGTGGCCCTGCCATGTAGGTCCTCGTTCAGGCACTTCCTGTTAAAGGGTGACAATGCTCTGTAACCGTTTCCCAGTTGTCACCCTATCACACAGCATCTGATTGGGACTACCAGTGGCTGTTTTGACATTACGCAGGCATAGTGCACTGTTCGTGTCATCGGAGAAACGCCATGCAGCCATCGTGGGAATGTATGCTTGTAGACAGGAAGTGGCTGCAAATAGGCTGCAGCAAATCAGCAGCCTTGAGATGCTGTTAAAAAGGAGCTTCAGTCTCTCCCCAAAAAATTAAAAGTCAGCAGCTGCAAATAATGTAGCTGCTGACTTTTAATACAAGTACACTTACCTGTACAGGGATCCAGTGCTGTCCTCACTCGAGCTGAATCTTCAATGGAAATCGGGTCCCCGGCGCCGGCATCCTAACAAAGGGAAACCAGCTTTGAAACCTTGCGGCTTCACAGCTGGCTTCCTATTGTTTATGCACTTTGTGGATGGTCCCACAGTTTTCTGGGACCTGTGATATGTCCCAGAAGGTTGCGGGCAAGGGGGGTGGGGGATGAGCCTCCTCTCGGATCACCTAGCCAGCTGCAGATCCCCTAACTTACCACAGTGCCTCCCAGCTCCCATAGTCCCTCTAACCTCTCCAAGTTGTCCACAGTGCCCCCAGGCCCTATGAAAACCCTTGGTCCACTCAGTGCCCCATCCTCCCACAATGCCACCCAGCCTCCCACAGATCCTTTAGTCCCCCATGATACCCACAACCTCCAACAGTTTCCCATAGTGCCTCCCAACCAACCATAATGCCTCTGAGCCCCTGCAGTGCCCTCCCATCACCCACAGTGCCCCTGCAAAGCCCACAGCCTTCTGGAGAGACCCCAGCCCCTCCAGAAATCCAAGCCCCAACAGAGCCAGCAAGTCCCCTAACTACCTCCGGAAACCTCATCCCCGACAGGGCCACCAAGTCTCTTAATCCCCTCCAGAAACCTCATCCCCAGCAGGGCCACCAAGTCTCCTAATCCCCTCCAGAAACCTCATTCCCAGCAGGGCCACCAAGTCTCCTAATCCCCTCCAGAAACCTCATCCCCAACAGGCCAAGTCCCCTAACCACCTCCAGAAACTTCATCCCTGACAGAGCCACCAAATCTCCTAACCCTCTCCAGAAACCCCATCCCTCACACTCACAGTGCCACCAAGTCCCCTAACCACCTCAAAAAACCCCATCTCTGACAGGACCAACAAGTCCCCTAACCTCCTCCAGAAACCCCATCTCTGACAGGGCCAACAAGTCCCCTAACCTCCTCCAGAAACCCCATCCCTCACAGTGCCACCAAGTCCCCTAACCTCCTCCAGAACTCTCATCTCCAACAGAGCCACCAAGTCCCCTAACCTCCTCCAGAACTCTCATCCCCAACAGAGTCACCAAGTCTCCTAACCTCCTCTATAACTCTCATCCCCAACAGAGCCACCAAGTCCCCTAACCTCCTCCAGAACTTTCATCTCCAACAGAGTCACCAAGTCTCCTAACCTCCTCTATAACTCTCATCCCCAACAGAGCCACCAAGTCCCCTAACTCCCTCCAGAACTCTCATCCCCAACAGAGCCACCAAGTCCCCTAACTCCCTCCAGAACTCTCATCCCCAACAGAGCCACCAAGTCCCCTAACTCCCTCCAGCACTCTCATCCCCAACAGAGCCACCAAGTCCCCTAACCTCCTCCAGAACTCTCATCCCCGACAGAGTCACCAAGTCCCCTAGCCTCCTCCAGAACTTTCATCTCCAACAGAGCCACCAAGTCTCCTAACCTCCTCCAGAAGCCTCATCCCCGACAGGGCCACAAAGTCCCCTAGCCACCTCCAGAAATCTCACCCTCAGCAGTGCCACTATTTTTAATTTCTATACTTTTATTGGGTGAGGATAAACTTCTTTTCTTACTGTTGGGGCATGGAAGGTTTTGGAAGAATTTACTGCTCTCTGTAAGGTTGGGAACCTCTGCTCTAGTGCACATCATGCAGGGTTTATATCAGCAAATGGATAGATTTCCTGAGATCAAATATATTGCAGGTACAGAGTCCCATAACCAGCGACTGGCCTGGGTATAGCCAGTTGGTAAATCTGCTTTCAATGACTGGCACTGTCGCATAGTATCTGAGGAGACATAGCAATCTCAGGTTAGCTGGGTGCCTTAATGGCAGTGCATTATATGACAGGGGGCACCATATGCCGAGGGAACAGCTGCTGGAGCTACCAGGTGTCACAACACTGGTACCCAGGGGACCACATGAACCTCTTAGACTGAGTGTAGCCAGGTGCTCCCAGACTCCCTCCATACCATGTGCAGAGCGGGAGCCTTCTCTAATCTTACAACGACAACTGGAACAGGTGTAACGGGAAGACTGCCGGGAAGAATGCGTCTTACCAGATCTTCTGGCGGCACGCTGACCCATAGGCTGGCCATGCGCTGCCATGATTGAGTCAATTTCCTTTCAAAGCCCTTCCAACTGCTATTTGAATGGAATCCCAGACGTATTAAACGGATTTCATTACAATAAATATGATTTTTGCCATGATTTTTCCCGAATGAAAACCACACTCAGTTAGATCTCTAGAGAAACAAAAAGAAAGTTTCTCCACAAAGTCGGACTTTAAATCCGAGGCTAACAGAACTGGTATAAAAACAAATGATTTATTATATCTTGTAAAACAATGCTACGAAGGGTCTATAAGAAAAATACAAAAATACAAACAAATGCAAAGAAAAATGGAAAGAAAAAAAAAATATGAATACATAAGACCACCCAGGATCAGGACATGGGCACCTGCTAGCTTAGATAATCACATAACTACAGGCTTTACATTAATGTCTATAACGATGTGTGGCGAGGCGTCCTTCCCGTATTCGCGGTTAACACGTTTCGCGGCAACGCCACTTCTTCAGGATGGAACTGAACAGAATTCAGTTTGAATTTTGTTTGTTTGAGAAAAACTTTCCATCCCGCTCCTTCAATTTTTTTTCATCACTACGGTTAATAACATACATTGATTGGACCACTCCCTACCCCCTCCCCCCCCCCCCCTGAACCATTAGAAAATTAACAGAACTAAAATTTTCCTACGAAATTCTACTGGTGTATGGCCAGCTTGGTTTCTATGTGCCCTGTTCACGCCACAATGCTGGAGAGATGTGCAGGGCAGGAACATGCAGCGTGTGTATGTAGGTTTTGGGCAGAGTCTGGTATATTTTGGTCTCTTAGTGTTTTTTTTTTTAATCTCTCAGAGACTTCACAGGAGAGATCTCTCTCTGTACAGTCAAAGGAAGGAAAAAGACCCAATCGCCGCACCAAGATTATGAATGAAGGCAGCTTCAGCCTGGCTACTCTCACTGACGCGTTTCGCCCAGTGGGGTGAAATGCGTCTGTGGATGTGGCCTGGACAGAGCCTGGCTGAAGCTGCTTTATTCATAGTACATTCGGGTCTTGTTGGTGTGCATTGATTGGGTCTTTTTGAGTCTTTTTCCTACCTCTGACTGTAGGTATCAAGCCAGGATGGGTTGTTGCCAGCACCCCCCCCCCCTCTTTCTGTGTAAGCCCCAAGGACTAGAGATGGGAACCTTAAGGGGCACCTGAAGTTTTCCTAGTCTATGGTCACAGAGGTCTCCGTAGTTTAAATATTTCATTATTTGTTATAGGGGGGGAGTGATGCCATAATTTTGCTTTATGATGAGCAGGAAAAATGGCAGTACATTCTATCTGGGTATCTCACCACTGGTGTGTCCAGGAGTTATAAGAAGCCAGATCTGATTCCTATTTAGGTAATTCATACAGTAGATCTGAAGATATTTGACGAAACCCTCAGTAGATCTGAAACTATATCTTCAGATCTCCTGAAGGTTTCATCATATATCTTCAGATTTACTGGGGGTTTCATCAAATATCTTCAGATCTACTGGGGGTTTCATCAAATATCTTCAGATCTACTGAGGGTTTCATCAAATATCTTCAGATCTACTGGGGGTTTCATCAAATATCTTCAGATCTACTGAGGGTTTCATCAAATATCTTCAGATCTACTGAGAGTTTCATCAAATATCTTCAGATCTACTGGAGGTTTCATCAAATATCTTCAGATCTACTGGGGGTTTCATCAAATATCTTCAGATCTACTGGGGGTTTCATCAAATATCTTCAGATCTACTGAGGGTTTCATCAAATATCTTCAGATCTACTGGAGGTTTCATCAAATATCTTCAGATCTACTGAGGGTTTCATCAAATATCTTCAGATCTACTGAGGGTTTCATCAAATATCTTCAGATCTACTGGGGGTTTCATCAAATATCTTCAGATCTACTGGGGGTTTCATCAAATATCTTCAGATCTACTGGGGGTTTCATCAAATATCTTCAGATCTACTGAGGGTTTCATCATATATCTTCAGATCTACTGAGGGTTTCATCATATATCTTCAGATCTACTGAGGGTTTCATCAAATATCTTCAGATCTACTGGGGGTTTCATCAAATATCTTCAGATCCACTGAGGGTTTCATCATATATCTTCAGATCTACTGAGGGTTTCATCATATATCTTCAGATCTACTGGGGGTTTCATTGTATATCTTCAGATCTACGGAGGGTTTCATCATATCTTCAGATCTACTGTAGGTTTCATCAAATATCTTCAGATCTACTGAGGGTTTCATCAAATATCTTCAGATCTACTGAGGGTTCCATCATATATCTTCAGATCTACTGAGGGTTTCATCATATATCTTCAGATCTACTAAGGGTTTCATCATATATCTTCAGATCTACCGAGGGTTTCATCAAATATCTTCAGATCTACTGAGGGTTTCATCAAATATCTTCAGATCTACTGGGGGTTTCATCAAATATCTTCAGATCTACTAAGGGTTTCATCAAATATCTTCAGATCTACTGGGGGTTTCATCAAATATCTTCAGATCTACTGAGGGTTTTATAGACATTAACCTTTGTTGACGTATTTGAACTACAAAGTCACCTCTCTTCTCCCTCTCATGAGGGTGGAGGGCTCCCCTAGAGAAAATCCCCAAACTGCTGTAATATTGATGGCTTGCTCCTGGCTCTGGCATTGTAAGACGCAGCAGCTGTTGTGGAGTTACGAGTCCCAGACGTGACTGCAGGGCACATTATGGGCTCCCCAAGTGCTGCATGAAGTTTTATAGTCAGATTGGAGCCCTCCCTTAATGCAGCCCAGGTGGACGTTGCAGCCAAATAAGCGGATTAAACAAAGCCAAACAGAAGCAGCACAGAGGTCCATGATGTCCAGAGATCTGATATATCAGAGACAACCTCAACAACAGCTGAGACTTTCCATTACAAATCCAATAATCCTACACACTCAGCCTTACATAAATGACACAATGATGGGGGGTCACCCTGATCAACATTATTATTAAGGGAGAATTGATAACTAGAGTTGAGCGAACACCTGGAAGTTCGGGTTCTGCTGGTCCGTCCGAACTTCGGGACAAAGTCCGGGTCCGGGTCCGGACGGAACCCGAACGATCGCACGGAATCTTGTCAATATACCGAAGATGGCAATTAATTATGAAAAGTCTGTGTCAAACTTCTACTAGGTGTAAGTGGAGGTAAAAACGAAAAAAATACAAAAATAAAAAAATTTTTATAAATGTCAATAAAGGGACAGGGGTAAAAAAACATCCCGTGAACGGGATGGGAATGGGGGTAAAATGAAGGAAAACGTCGGGAGACCCCGAAAGGTCCTGAAAGGATGTCGGTAAAAACACGGATTTTCAAGCCCAGGGGTAACTAAAGTTACCCCAAGCAACAGGCACGCTAGCAAGCCCAAGGCAGGCCTGGGCCTGGGCCTGAAACAGGG
>BLSH010267835.1:125904-136193 GCA_018402905.1 Glandirana rugosa
TGGGGGGTCAGCCTGTCAGTGCTCAGACCATACGCCGCACACTGCATCAAATTGGTCTGCATGGCTGTCGTCCCAGAAGGAAGCTTCTTCTAAAGATGATGAACAAGAAAGCCTGCAAACAGTTTGCTGAAGACAAGCAGACTAAGGACTTGGATTACTGGAACCATGCCCTGTGGTCTGATGAGACCAAGATAAACTTATTTGGTTCAGATGGTGTCAAGCGTGTGTGGCGGCGACCAGGTGAGGAGTACAAAGACAAGTGTGTCTTGCCTACAGTCAAGCATGGTGGTGGGAGTGTCATGGTCTGGGGCTGCATGAGTGCTGCCGGCACTGGGGAGCTACAGTTCATTGAGGGAACCATGAATGCCAACATGTACTGTGACATACTGAAGCAGAGCATCCCCTCCCTTCAGAGACTGGGCCGCAGGGCAGTATTCCAACATAACGACCCCAAATACCTCCAAGACGACCACTGCCTTGCTAAAGAAGCTGAGGGTAAAGGTGATGGACTGGCCAAGCAGCTCCAGACCTAAACCCTAAGGCTGGGTTCACAGATGTCCAGCAGCGGTTTGCAGTCCATTTTTAAAAGGAGTCCAGTGGAGTTTTGTTCACCGATTCAGGTGTGAATTCTTACTGGAATTTGCACCTGAACCGGACCTAAAATCTCACAGGACTTATTTTGAAAACGGACCGCGGCCATCCCGGACGTGTGCAACGGCTCCATTGCAAGCCGGCCCGGTTCACGTGTTCTGCCATTCGCATGCGAATCAAAATGCAGGCAATTCGCATATATGTGAACTGAGCTTTACTTAAAGCGGAGTTCCACCAAAAAGTGGAACTTCCGCTTTAAGAGACGGTGACCCCCCGACATATCACAATTGGCATGCCATTTTTTTTAGGAGAGGGGGGGAGCCGGGCACCCCATTTTCACAGGGTCCCAGGTCCACTTCCTCTCCTAGAGCCGCGGCTCCAAAAGGAAGTTCACCTTCCCCCCTTCCCTCTCAGCGATCTTCTGGGAAACGTCAGAGGTCCCAGTAGTTACGCCAAGTCATTCACAAGGAGCAGCGCGACTCGCGCATGCCCAGTGCGCGCCCGGCTTTGAAGCCAAAGCCAGGTGCCCACACTTGTGATGCTGGCACCGCCGAGGGGAGGATCAGAGGAGCGAGCCCTCGGGCGGCCGCATCGCTGGAACGAGGGACAGGTGAGTGGCCGATTGTTAAAAGTCAGCAGCTACACTTTTGGTAGCTGCTGACTTTTAACCGAGTGGTTAAAACAAAGCATAAAAATAAATAAATAATATTATATGATTATTATGCCCATATTATTATAATATCATTATAGTCATAAAAAATAAACACCGGGGTTAGGGGTTGACCCTAACAAAATAAACAAATACATAAATAATAATTTAATGAACACGGGGGTTAGGGTTATTGGTTAATTTATTTCCTTATTTTAGGGAGGTTATTTATTATTATTTATTTATTATTTAATTATTTTTTATTTTTTTAAAATATATATTTTTTAATTTGACCAGAAAAACGCACCTAAATGCGTGAAAAAATGTGAAAAAAACGCTCATAGCGCACAAATCACACATTTCAATTGGGGGGGGGGGGTGCCTAAAAAACTTACCTATCTGCCCAATTAAAGCAGGTAAGTAGCTCCAAAACTTTTATGAGCTTAATACGACTTGGAGTGGAGCTGTGATCACCATCACCATAGAGAGCTTCAGGCTTCAGTATAAAACGCTCAGGCGTGAATGGCGCCGAAATGATCTCCTCCATGGGGAAATGGAGAGGATCAAAGGCTGACGGGGGCTCTAACCCTTCCTACTCTGCTGGCTGTAGTTGGGGGTGGCAGGGCCCCCCTCGGGGTCCCACCCTGTCCATGTCATTGTGTGTCCCCCCCATACAGATATTTACACTGCTGTCAGCCAAGAGGGCCAAATGGCCGAGTCAGAGAGGTCAGGAATGCAGGAAGGTCCATCTGTTCTATCAGATCCACCAAGCTGTCATCAGAGCGTCATTCCCACAACCAACCCCTCCTGATGGAGATAACAGAGGGGAACTTCCAACATTCACTCCAAATTCACCATTCACAAAACTTTCCAGTCTTGCTGTCCCGTATTTTACCAGATTTGGATCATTTTATTTCATACACGGAATTGTAAACGCTCCTCCTAGTCTTCCTGCGTGTCAGGGATTGCGGTCACCACTCCTACTTAAAGGATCACTCCACCCACAACTGATATTTTAGTAATAGGTGGAGTCCGGAGCGTTGAGTCAGCCCTTGTTTTCTCGGGGTGGTCAACTTTCTCGATTTGGGGGCGGGGCTCAAATGTGGCCCCCGACATCAGCAAAGGGCCACCCATAAAATTCTGAGAATAATCATTATCAGAGACAGCAGACACACAACAGATATAGTCAAAACTATATGCATGATACAGGAGATGGTCAGAGACTGCAGACATGATACAAGAAGTGGACAGAGACTGCAGACATGATGTAAGAGATGGTCAGAGACTGCAGACATGATACAAGAAGTGGACAGAGACTGCAGACATGATACAAGAAGTGGACAGAGACTGCAGACATGATACAGGAGTTGGTCAGAGACTGCAGACATAATACAAGAGATGGTCAGAGACTGCAGACTTGATAAAAGAGATGGTCAAAGACTGCAGACATGATACAAGAGATGGTCAGAGACTGCAGACATGATACAAGAGATGGTCAGAGGCTGCAGACATGATACAGGAGATGGTCAGAGACTGCAGACATGATACAGCTTATGGTCACAGACTGCAGAAATGATACAAGAGATGGTCAGAGACTGCAGACATGATACAAGAGATGGTCAGAGACTGCAGACATTATACAAGAGATGGTCAGAGGCTGCAGACATGATTCAGGAGATGGTCAGAGACTGCAGACATGATACAAGAGATGGTCAGAGACTGCAGACATTATACAAGAGATGGTCAGAGGCTGCAGACATGATACAGGAGATGGTCAGAGACTGCAGACATGATACAAGAGATGGCTGTTGTAGGCTGATGAAAACGCAGGTGGGTTGATATTTCTGCACACGGACTGTCTGTATTCACCTCCTGTCCAACCCAACCAGGAAAACCGTTCAGCAGGAAAACACAAACTGAAGTGGATTTATGGCCTGGCGGCGTTAACCCTTGATGGAGTGGCGGGCAGGTGTGAAAGCTGCCTCCCCCGCTGAGTGTGGTAACTGATTATCCAGCTGTCCAGAATGGGAGGGGAACAAGTGTGGGGATTAACTTGACTTTACCAGTCCCCAGTGACCCAGTAAGTACCAGCTGCTGCCCCCCCCCCCCCCTGCAGGGTCGGGGTACGATGATCGTGTTACTGGCGTCCCGAGAATTTACCTCATTCCTAAACAAGACAAAGGCGGAGGAATGCGCTGCATGTACAGCCCAGACACTTATTTATACCGGGTGATAAACTCCCATGAATCCAGAGCCGGGAGCGAGGCCGGAGCCCCCGAAATAAAATGGAGCGAGGCCGCGTAAACGCAGGATTCACAATTTATTTGAATTTTTGAGACCTTTACATAAACCTAAATCCGGTTAATTTTTTTTAGGGCTCATTCACACCTTTCCATTATGGTACATTGCAGCAATGCGGTGCCATCCATTTTGTAAAGCTGCTCCAACACACATGCGTTGCAACGCACCACAACACCCGGTAATGCACTGCCCTACGTTATGGAGCAACGGGTTACTAAAATGGTGCATATCGTTATTTTAATGGTGCATTGCCTGTGACTGGGCGCCTTAAAGTGTCACCGAACGCACATCATAAAAATGATGAATCAATGGTGTATTCCATGCTTCCATCACTCTTCATTATGAGATTCCTTTTCTGTGTTCTGCAAAAATCCTGGTTGATCCTGCTGCTCTCTATCTCCCCCTTCTGTCCATGTCCCCAACGCAGCTAGGTGTTTTGCAGCTGTGGTGACAAATCTGCACATGCTCAGTTTTCAGTGAGATTCTATGCTGAGCATTTCCTCCCTATCACATCTGAGCAGCCCATGTGACTATAGAGCAGGGTTTCTCAACCAGGGTTCCTCCAGAGGTTGCTAGGGGTTCCTTGAGCGATGGTCAATGTCTACCTCTCAGATAAATTCCCAATGACACCATTGATCTTTTTAGCTATCTGTAAGGGGGTAATTCTTCCCAATGACCACAAGTGTAAGGAGCATTCTTCCCAATGATCACCAATGTAAGGAGCATTCTTCCCAATGACCACAAGTGTAAGGGACATTCTTCCCACTGATCACCAATGTAAGGGACATTCTTCCCACTGATCACCAATGTAAGGAACATTCTTCCCACTGATCACCAATGTAAGGAACATTCTTCCCACTGATCCCCAATGTAAGGAGCATTCTTCCCACTGATCACCAATGTAAGGAGCATTCTTCCCAATGACCACAAGTGTGAGGAGCATTCTTCCCATTGACCATCACACTAATGCAGGGTTTCTCAACCAGGGTTCCGTGGATCCCTAGGGTTCCTCCAGAGGTTGCTAGGGGTTCCTTGAGCAATGGTCAATTTCTACCTCTCAGATAAATTCCCAATGACCACAAGTGTAGGGAGCATTCTTCCCATTGACCATCACACTAATCTATCATGAGTTGTAGATTTTTACTTTTTAGCAGGGGTTCTCCGAGACCGGAGAATTATTTCAAGGGTGTTGAAAAGGTTGAGAAAGGCTACTATGGAGTCACAGATGTGGGTGTATACACAGTGATAAATGACAGCCCACTCCCTCCTTCCTCCTCCATGCCCACTAACCTGCTAAACACGATGGGAGCAGGATGTTACATGTGGATTGATGGAGGCTTCACCTCCCTGTTCTAAGACACAGCCCGTGACATGTTATTGCCAAAGAATAATAAAGATTTGATTTCAAATATATAATTTGTGTGACAATTTAAAACTGCTTATTGGTATAAATTATTTATTTTTATTCTGTATTCCAAAAGGCTGTTTTTTACGTTGAACATGCGACCGGCACCAGGGGACTAGAAGCTCCTCCTGCTTATGTTTCCCTGTAGACCGGCTGGGAGAGAGCCGGGTCATGTGACAGCTGGATATAGATTATGAAAAAGGCACTTAGACGATTAAAATTAAAATAATTACAGAGTCGTCATCCATATACAGAATGTAAATTACACAGGGTGTGTTTAGTATCACTTTAATGCGACTAGCGCACATGCGTTAATGTAACGCACCATGACGCCATGGTCTTTATGGGATATACTGGGGTAAAGTTTTTAAATGGTGTTGGATTGTTATTTGTGTCAGTGACCCCCATGGGGAACATTTCCCTGCACTTCCTGTCCTGTGATTCCCGACTGAGGTCAATCAGCCACAGCACCAGGAACCCCCCCAGTAATGTGTGGAGGAACCCTGGGGGAGAATGGCTATTTTTATTTTATACAAATATACATAATCTATTATTATTATTATACAGGATTTATATAGCGCCAACAGTTTACGCAGCGCTTTATATTACACAACTTGAAAACCAAGCTCATTCGATCATTCCTCCCTTCCCTGACTCCGGAGTGTAGCGCCCCCCTCTGTCCTCCATTGCCTTAAACAGGAGAGCTGGTGCTTTCCCATGAGCTACATCTATTTATGAAAAATATTCATAAGGCAAAAATAATCTCTTACTTTATCCAAATAGTTTATAGAAAACTTTTTTTTTTTTTACGTTCCAGAAATACACAACTTGGAAACTTTCCCATGCGTTAACCACTTCAGCCCCGGAAGGATTTCTCACTGTAGGACCAGAGCGCTTTTTGCGATTCGGCACTGCGACGCTTTAACCGACGATTGCGCGGTCGTGCGGTCGTTGTACCCAAAGTTTGCGCCCTTTTTTCCCCACAAATAGAGCTTTCTTTTGGTGGAATTTTATCCCCTCTGCGTCATTTCTGATCGCCGCTATAAACAAAAAAAAAAGAGCGACAATTTTGCCAAAAAACAAAAACAAATTTTCTTACTTTTTGCTAAAATCCAAATCCAAAAAAAAAAAATAAAATAAAGAAAACATTTTTTTTCATCGGTTTTGGACGATTTATATTCTTCCTCATATTTTTGTTAAAAAAAACAAAATAGCAATCGGCGTTTATTGATTGGTTTGCGCAAAAGTTGCCGCGTTTACAAACCATGAGAATTCATTTCTGGGGTTTTTATTTATTTATTTATTTTTTACTAGTAATGGCGGCGATCTGCGATTTTTAGTGGTACTGCGATATTGCGGCGGACATGTCGGACCATTTTGACACTTTTTTGGGACCATTGGGCATTTATACAGCGATCAGTGCTATAAAAATGCATTGATTACTGTATAAATGTCATTGGCAGTGAAGGGGTTAACCTGGAGGGGGCGCTCTAAGGGCTAACTGTGTTCCCTCAGCGTGTTCTAACTGTATGTGGGCTGCCCTGGCTGGGGGAGTGATCATGGCTGCCAAATACAGGAAGTCTGTGATCACAGCCCTTCCCCCTCTGTCAGAACAGAGATCCGTGTTTACATTCACGGACCTCCGTTCTCTCACTGCGGGGGGGGGGGGGGGCATCGCGGGTAGCCGGCGGAGATCAAGTCCGGCCTATCCAGTCCCTGGCTCCCCCGGAAAAAACAGTGAGCGTGCCTCCGGCAGCGCGCGCTCACAGTGCTAGTTATCGTGGCCGCCATCAGGTGACAGCGGTTTGCGATAACGAGCCACTTTTGCTGCCGTCACGCTGCGGCGGGCGGTCGGCAAGTGGTTAAAGACAACTGCCCGCCCACTCAGCTTGTCATACTGGACCAAAACCAGAACAAATCTCAGCTCCCAGGATCCAGTGAGGGCTTCTGCAGATCTTCTCCATGTAAGCTGCGCTGTTTTCAAAGTTACATTGGTGCACCTGTATCAATGTTAAATTTATGTGCGGTAATTATGGGCAGGACCCTGATAAGGCAGTACAGCCAGCCCTCCTGTAGTGGGCCCGGGCCCCATCGGTCCAATAGGGGGGCACAGGCATCTGCTGAGCAGGACGGCCGGCTGTACTGTCTTATTGCTGACACCAATCCTCTTCTGCCTCCCCCAGAAGCGCTGCCAGCTTCTCCTCTTCTTCCCCTCCTCTGGCTGCACTGCAGGCAGATTGGTTCTTGCACATGCGCCCCTTCCACCTGCTGACCAGGTCCCCTCCGTGTGCCCCTTTCCCCCCCACAGCGATGCCAGGTTCCCCCCCCCCTCTCCACCGGCACACAGGGCGATGTTTCAGGATGTCATTTACTGGCCCCTTGCTGTCCCGAATGAACACAGTGAGCAATCAGTACTAATCATTCCTGTGTCCATTCATCAGTGAAGCCTAGTAAACTGTTTACTATGTTTCAGTCCGAATGAGCAGGAAGCCTCCGAGTGCTTTCTATTCATCCATCTTTGCAGCTGAGGCTAATGAAAAAGGGACTCATAAATCTATGCCCTTAGTTGCTTTTGGCCGGGGGAAGGGGGCCCTGTCACATAGCCTGTATTTCTAACAGCAGCCCTGACTGTGGGATCCCCATGGAACCTGGAAATCACAGGCACCACTATTCCAGGGATCTCCACTAGCTTTCGGGGTCCCATGCCAAGCGGCTGCCCTGTTGCATTGGGAACACAGGAGGCTGTTTGCTCAGCACGGGCACCATTCAGGGAACACTTTGCATTTTCCCAATGAATGCAAAGCATTCTCTGATTGGATGAGATGGAGAGGCGGGGCGAGAACACCTCAATCTCCACCTTGCATTCATTGAAAAAATGAGAAGTGTTCACTGAATGGAGCCCATTGCAAGTGAGAATCCTCCTGTGTTCACTAAGCAGCAGGGCAGCGGGCATGGAACCCGGAAGCTGGCACTAATCACTGGAGCAGCAGTGCCCACTACAGTGGCTCCTCCACCTTTAACTCTCTACTTGGTCCTCCACTACCTCCACCCACTAACTCACTCACTGCCCAGGAGATCGCCAATCACTTCAAGCATAAGATTGACCCATACTTAACACTCCATGCCTTCAGGTACAATCAGGGCTGCTGGTAGAAATTGCGGGGTCCCATGCAGACTACGTGACGGGCCCCCCCCTCCAAAAAAAATATTAAAGCTATATTCCGCTAAGAATACAAGTGTCTCTTTCTCAGCAGATAAAAGCTGGCAGCAGGGAGAGGGGAAGAGACCAGCTTTAATCTGCTGGAGGAAGAGTTCTGGAATTGTTGTCCATCACTAATCCCCCTTCCTGTGTGGGCCCCCCTGTGTGCTCGGGCCCCCTACAAGAGGACTGGTGGTCCCCCCCCCATCAGCGGCCCTGGGTACAATCACTCCCCTCATTCGAACCCCACCACTACAGACGAGGTTGCTAAGCTTTTCTCTAACGTCCATCTAACCACTTGACCCCTGGACTCTATTCCCTTTCAAATGCTACGCTCACCCTCTGATTCTATCCTACACCCTCTAACCCACATCTTCAATCTCTGCCTCTCTTCTGGCACCTTCCCCAACTCTCTAAAACATGCACCCCCATACTTAAAAAGCCCTCGCTAGACCCCACCAATCTTAACAACCTACACCCCATCTCTTTGCTCCCCTTTTTATCCAAGCTCCTTGAATGTCTGGTCTACAACCAACTGAGCGACCACCTCATCGAAAATAACCTTCTTGATCCCCTTCAGTCTGGATTCTGCCCTCAACACTCTATGGCAGGGGTAGGCAACCTTAAAGAGGTGGAGATCTACCTGAACAACATGGGAGAAGTCAATGATCGCCAGGCACAGTGCCACCTCCTCACACCTGATTTAAAACCTCTAATTGCCATACCACTGTGTTGCAATCATGTGCATTGCATGGCAATTATGGTTTTAAATCTGAAGATCTCATCTTTCCTGCTGCTGGCACCACTCTGGAGACCGCTAGCCAGGATAAGAGGTGGGGTGCAGTTGGTATCACTCTGCATGGGACAGGAGATGGCACTATAGAGGAGGCATCGGCTTATGCGGCTCTTGCTCCCTACTACAGCTCCAACTTTTCAAGTAGTCCCTCTGCATTGCACTCTGTTTGATGCTCTGGGATGGCGGCTCAGCAAGCCCAGGCCATGATCTACCTGCCACCTGGCAACGATCTACTGGTTGCTGACCCCCGCGCTATGGAAACTCCTAAAACTCACAAACGATCTGCTAACAGCTAAATCTAATGGACGGTTTTCTGTTCTCCTCCTCCTGGACCACTCTGCTGCCTTTGACACAGTGGACCATCCCCTCCTCCTTGAAAAACTCCACTCCTTTGGTTTCCATGACGGTGCTCTTCACTGGATCTCATCCTACTAGTCCAATCACCTTCAGTGTCACCTACAACGCTACTTCCTCCTCTCCTCTTCCTTTCTCCGTTGGGGCCCCCCCAAGGTTCTGTCCTTGGACCTCTCCTATTCTCAATCTACACCTCCTCCCTGGGTCAGCTGATAGCCTCCAATGGCTTCCAATACCAACTCTATGCCAACGACACCCAAATCTATCCCTCTACCCCTCAGCTCACCCCATTGGTCTCCTCCCTTATCATTAAAGTACTAACAGACCTATCAGCCTGGAGGTCTCACCACTTCCTCAAACTCAACCTATCCAAAACCGAGCTCCTAATATTTCCTCCCCGACGTGCCCCTTCCCCTGACTTCTCTGTCACTACTATCTGCCTGCCCCCCCCACATGCCAAGGTCCTAGGTGTAATCACATCCAATCACTGTTCAAATCTTGCCGCCTCAACCTCTGCAACACGTCCAAGATACGTCCCTTCCTAACCAATGACACCACAAAGCTCCTAATTCACTCCCTGGTCATCTCTCACCTCAACTACTGCAACTCCCTCCTCTTTGGCTTACTTTTACATAGACTATGCCCCCTTCAGTCCATTGTGAATGCTGCTGCCAGACTCACCCATCTTACAAACCATTCTGCGTCCTCCATCCCTCTACCAATCCCTCCACTGGCCTCCATTCTGTGTCCTCCACTCCTCTCTACCAATCCCTCCACTGGCCTCCATTCAGTGTCCTCCACCCCTCTCTGCCAATCCCTCCACTGACCTCCATTCAGTGTCCTCCACCCCTCTCTCCCAATCCCTCCACTGACCTCCATTCAGTGTCCTCCTCTCTCCCAACCTCCTGTGACTTACCTCCGGTCACCTCCCTAACCGTAACTCCCAACCTCCTGTGACTTACCTCCGGTCACCTCCCTAACCGTCTCTCCCCAC
>BLSH010267836.1:89643-104515 GCA_018402905.1 Glandirana rugosa
TGACCGTCGCACCTACACTGGTCCCATGCCCATACGCTGCTTCCAATTGCACCCATTCCAGACTATCCTATTTGCTTGAACTGACCATGACTGCCCCACCTACACATGTCCCATGCCCATAAGCTGGTTCAATTTACACCTATCCCTAACTGCCCTATTTGTTTGACCTGACTGACTGTCTCACCTACACTTGACCAATTTACAGCCACCTGAAACTGCCCTATTTATTTGACCCAACTCTGGCTATCCCACTTACACTGGTTCCATGTTCATGCCCTGGTTCCATTAACACCCATCCCTAACTGCCCTATTTGTTTGGCCTGACTCTGGCATTCTCACCTAAACTTGTCCCATGCTGCCTGTTCCATTTACACCCATCCAAAACTTGTCCTAAGTCCATGTACTGGTTCCATTTAGGCTCATCCCAGACTGTCCTAATTGTTTGACTTGACTCTGGCTATTGCATCTACACTTGTCCCATGTTCATGCACCGTATGCATCTATTTACACCCATCCCAGACCATTTGTTTGACTTGACCGTCGCACCTACACTGGTCCCATGCCCATACGCTGCTTCCAATTGCACCCATTCCAGACTATCCTATTTGCTTGAACTGACCATGACTGCCCCACCTACACATGTCCCATGCCCATAAGCTGGTTCAATTTACACCTATCCCTAACTGCCCTATTTGTTTGACCTGACTGACTGTCTCACCTACACTTGACCAATTTACAACCACCTGAAACTGCCCTATTTATTTGACCAAACTCTGGCTATCCCACTTACACTGGTTCCATGTTCATGCTCTGGTTCCATTAACACCCATCCCTAACTGCCCTATTTGTGTGACCTGACTCTGGCGTTCTCACCTAAACTTGTCCCGTGCTGCCTGTTCCATTTACACCCATCCAAAACTTGTCCTAAGTCCATGTACTGGTTCCATTTAGGCCCATCCCAGACTGTCCTATTTGTTAGACTTGACTCTGGCTATTCCATCTACACTTGTCCCATGTTCATGCGCCATATCTATTTACACCCATCCCAGACCATGTGTTTGACTTGACCGTTGCACCTACACTGGTCCCATGCCCATACGCTGCTTCCAATTGCGCTCAATCCAGACTATCCTATTTGTTTGAACTGTCCCATGCCCATATGCTGGTTCAATTTACACCTATCCCTAAATGCCCTATTTGTTTGACCTGACCCTGACTGACTGTCTCACTTACACTTGTCCCATTTACAACCACCTGAAACTGCCCTATTTGACTTGACTCTGCCTATCCCACCTACACTGGTTCCACGTTCATGCACTGTTTCCATTTACACCCATCCCCAACTGCCCTATTTGTTTGACCTGACTCTGGCTGTCCCACCTACACTTGTCCTAAGTCCATGCACTGTTTCCATTTACACCCATCCCCAACTGCCCTATTTGTTTGACCTGACTCTGGTTGTCCCACCTACACTTGTCTTAAGTCCATGTACTGGTTCCATTTAGGCCCATCCCAGACTGTCCCATTTGACCTGACCCTGGCTGTCTCACCTACACTTGTCCCATGCCCATGCACTGGTTCCATTTACGCCCATCCCAGACTGTCCCATTTGACCTGACCCTGGTTGTCTCACCTACACTTGTCCCATGCCCATGCACTGGTTCCATTTACGCCCATCCCAGACTGTCCCAATTGACCTGACCCTGGCTGTCTCACCTACACTTGTCCCATACCCATGCACTGGTTCCATTTATGCCCATCCCAGACTGTCCCATTTGACCTGACCCTTGCTGTCTAACCTACACTTGTCCCATGCCCATGCACTGGTTCCATTTATGCCCATCCCAGACTGTCCCATTTGACTGAACTCTGGCTGTCCCATCCATCGCCCTCAGGTTGTCCCAGACATATCCATCTCCTCTGGCTGTTTACAGTTATCATTCCTGTCTGCCTTGTAATAAACACAGCAATCGGTCCTAACCTGTAAAAGGCAAGGAGATAATCTATCTCCAGCCTGCACACCAATGTCTCTGAGGCAGTAAACACAACAGTGCTCCCATGGGTGGAAGGGAGGGGGCTTGGGGTGAATTAAGAGCTGTACACATCATCTACTTCCCGGAGTAGCCTGTCTGGGCATAGAGTGGCTGGGATGGGTTGGGTAAAAGAAAACCAGCTTTCATGCGCGCCTCTCACTTCGATGGCATTGACAAAACGGCAACAAAAGCAGAGACAGGCATTCAGTGGCTGATTTTGAGAACAGAAGCACTATTATTGATTACAGCAACCAATCAGATTCCAGCTGCTATTTTCTGGTGCATGCTAGAAGGTGAATGAAACAAACTAATTGGCTGAGTTACCACATTGGCAGATATAAAATTGAAGAGACAAAGGGAATTTGTAAGAATCTGAACCTCCACTCATTAGGCCCGTTGGGCAGCAAGTATCAGTGTAAATCTGTGGCATGGATCACAAGTGTGTGCAATCAGTTGCAGCCAGGAAGCCTGTACAAATCAATGACAGGCTGACAGCCGCTGCAACTGTTTGCAAGTAATCGCACATCTAAAGGTAGCATGTGGTTAGGGACAGATTTGCCTGTGCCCCTAATCACATGTAGTCATTGGATGTGGACTTACATGGGAACAGCCGTGGCACCTCTCATAGCTCTGTGCTGGCTTCCTGGCTGCTATTGATCGTACCCACCTGGGATCCCCAACGCAATGTTACGCTGATACTTGCCGCACCAATCGGCCATGTGAATGAGACCTTAAAGCGGACCCTGCAGTACAATGCAAGGTCCAATTACCTTGTCCAGGCCCCTGCCCCTTCACAAAGAACCTACTATTAGTAGGTGTAAAATGTACCTGTAAAGGGAATGTCAGTTATATTAACCTCACCTCCATCTTCTGTTCACTGCCTCTGGGTAAGGATGATGTTCTGGGGAATACAAAGCAGCCTACAGCTGGTCATAGACAGTTATTTATTTTTAATTAAGCCAGCAGGCTGAAAAAAAAGGGGAAGAAGAACAGATTTCTCCATCCACCTTGTTTTTCTAGATCCCCCTCTACCGGGACATTGTATTCTGACAGCGGCACCCGCTGCAGTGATACACTGATTGCAAGCAGTCCCAAAACCATGCCCCACCTCTGAAGCCAGGCATGAATTAGGTGTAGAGGTCGGTGCTGCAGCCTAGGGTGCTGATCCCCAACAAGCAATACCAATCAAAGATAGGAAGCTGTGCACCGGACATGTGTCCTTGCTAAAACATAGCTTTTATTAGCGCAAACAGTAAATTTATAGCAAGAGAAGCTTACATGCTACAGTAAACAGTCTGCCAGGACCCGGATCTGAACCTACAACCTCTGTAGTGTCTGGCAGTATCTCTACTTGCTGAGCCACCTGAGATGCTGGACAGCTCCCTGGACAATTCCTTTGACAGTCTTGTACCTTGTTTTTGGTGAGGTGAACCTTGAGCTCTTTGCTCCTCCCCTGAACTTCCTATTTAAGCCATGTCTTTGGACTTCCTGTTTGCCAGATTATTGTGCTCTCTCCAGCCGATATCTCACTCTCGTCATTCCTGCTGCTGTCCGTAACTTCACTACCACTCGTTACTGACTTTTGGCTTGTTCCCCTAATACACTTCTGCTTCATCCCAGCCTGTGACCACTTGTTACTGCCCTTTGGCCTGTTTACAGACTACGCTTCTGCCTCATCCCTACCTGCTATATATACTACTGGACCCTAGCTTGCTCACCTCATGATTGGGCGATCCTGAGGACTGTGACCTGGTACTAACAAGCAGCAAACCCCCCCATCAGGAGCTCCGGTGAATACCGGTTAGCGCTTAGACCCTGCATTTCAGGTCAGACTGCGTCATCCATCAAGGTGAGCTGCTTGTAAACCTATCTTGCTGGTCAGTGAGAGCCTCTCTACTGCTATAGCTACTGGTATCTGAGCCTGACCCCAGACCATGACACAGCCTTAATTATGGCATGCTATGATTAAGGCTATTTGCTGAAATATATAAGCTTCTCCCCGGTGTGCTAATATAAGCTGTGTTTTAGCAAGGGCACATGTTGGGTGCACGTCTTCCTATCTTGGATTAGAATACACTGATCAGCAGCTGCAGCCGTTTAGGTTGAGCTGCTGATCAACAAACGTTTTCCAGCGTGTCTGTAAAACAGACATCCATCTAACGTCTCTGCCGAACCAGACAATTTTCAATCCATCTATGCCCAGCTTTAGTCTCCCTAGAAAATGTTCTTGCAACAGGACTGAGTAAGATTTTTCCTTGTCTGCATAGCTCAGACACAGCGATTTACACACACATCGTATATATATACACACACATACATACAGTATCTCACAAAAGTGAGTACACCCCTCCCATTTCTTCTATCTTTTCATGTGACAACACTGAAGAGCTGACACTTTGCTACAATGTAAAGTAGTGAGTGTACAGCTTGTATAACAGTGTAAATTTGCTGTCCCCTCAAAATAACTCAACACACAGCCATTAATGTCTAAACCGCTGGCAACAAAAGTGAGGACACCCCTAAGTGAAAATGTCCAAACTGGGCCCAATTAGCCATTTTCCCTCCCTAGTGTCATGTGACTCCTATTGTTACAAGGTCTCCGGTGTGAATGGAGAGCAGGTGTGTTAAATTTGGTGTTATCGCTCTCACTCTCTCATACTGGTCACTGGAAGTTCAGCATGGCACCTCATGGCAAAGAACTCTCTGAGGATCTGAAAAAAGGAATTGTTGCTCTACATAAAGATGGCCTCTAGGCTATAAGAAGATTGCCAAGACCCTGAAACTGAGCTGCAGCACGGTGGCCAAGACCATACAGCGGTGTAACAGGAGAGGTTCCACTCAGAACAGCGCCTCACCATGGTTGACCAAAGAAGTTGAGTGTCGTACTCAGCGTCATATCCAGAGGTTGTCTTTGGGAAATAGACGTATGAGTGCTGCCAGCATTGCTGCAGAGGTTGAAGGGGTGAGGGGCCAGCCTGTCAGTGCTCAGACCATACGCCACACACTGCATCAAATTGGTCTGCATGGCTGTCGTCCCAGAAGGAAGCCTCTTCTAAAGATGATGCACAAGAAAGCCCGCAAACAGTTTGCTGAAGACAAGCAGACTAAGGACATGGATTACTGGAACTGTGCCCTGTGGTCTGATGAGACCAAGATAAACTTATTTGGTTCAGATGGTGTCAAGCGTGTGTGGGGGCAACCAGGTGAGGAGGACAAAGACAAGTGTGTCTTGCCTACAGTCAAGCATGGTGGTGGGAATGTCATGGTCTGGGGCTGCATGAGTGCTGCCGGCACTGGGGAGCTACAGTTCATTGAGGGAACCATGAATGCCAACATGTACTGTGACATACTGAAGCAGAGCATCCCCTCCTTTCAGAGACTGGGCCGCAGGGCAGTATTCCAACATAACGACCCCAAACACCTCCAAGACGACCACTGCCTTGCTAAAGAAGCTGAGGGTAAAGGTGATGGACTGGCCAAGCATCTCCAGACCTAAACCCTATTCAGCATCTGTGGGGCCTCCTCAAACGGAAGGTGGAGGAGTGCAAGGTCTCTAACATTCACCAGCTCTGTGATGTCATCATGGAGGAGGGGAAGAGGACTCCAGTGCCAACCTGTGAAGCTCTGGTGCCCAAGAGGGTTAAGGCAGTGCTGGAAAATAATGGGGGCCACACAAAATATTGACACTTTGGGCCCAATTTGGACATTTTCACTGAGGGGTGTACTGACTTTTGTTGCCAGCGGTTTAGACATTAATGGCTGTGTGTTGAGTTATTTTGAGGGGACAGTAAATTTACACTGTTATACAAGCTGTACACTCACTACTTTACATTGTAGCAAAGTGTCAGCTCTTCAGTGTTGTCACATGAAAAGATAGAATAAAATATTTACAGACATGTGAATGGTGTACTCACTTTTGTCATATACTGTATATATACTAGACAGAGGCCAATTAACCTCCCAGCAGGTCTTTGGAGTGTGGGAGGAAACCGGAGTACACGGAGGAAACCCATGCAGGCAGTGCTGTGGTTGGAATTTGAACTGACAACCCTAACAAATTATTTTGTAAAATAGGTACAATATAGGTGAATACTAACAATCAGCTGGAGGAAGATAAAACAGTCATTTAACCACTTGCCGACCGCCCGCCACAGCGTGATGGCGGCAAGATGGCTCGTTATCGCGAAACGCCGTCACAGGACAGCGGCCACGATAACTAGCATTGTGAGCGCACGCGCGCCGCCGGAAGCGCGCTCACTGTGTTCGGGGGGAGCCAGGGAGCGGGTAGGGCGGACTCGCTACCCGCGATGGCTCCCCCGCACTGAAAGAACGGAGGTCCGTGTATGTAAACATGGATCTCCGTTCTGTTGAAGGGGGAAGGGCTGTGATCGCAGGCTTCCTCTATATGGAAGCCGTGATCGTCCCCTTTCCCCAGCCAGGGCAGCCCACATACAGTTAGAACGCCCAGGGAACACTGTTAACCCTTAGAGCGCTCCCTGCAGGTTAACCCCTTCACTGCCAATGGCATTAACACAGTAATCAGTGCATTTTTGAAGCAATGATCGCTGTATAAATGCCAATGGTCCCAAAAAAGTGTCAAAATGGTCCGACATGTCTGCCGCAATATCGCAGTACCGCTAAAAATCGCAGATCGCCGCCACTACTAGTAAAAAATAAAAAAAAAATAAAAACCCCAGAAATTAATTCTCATCATCCGTAAACGTGGCAACTTTTGCGCAAACCAATCAATAAACGCCAATTATGATTTTTTTTTACCAAAAATACGAGGAAGAATATAAATCGGCCAAAGCCGATGGAAAAAAATGCTTTTTTATATATTTTTTTTTTGGATTTGTATTTTATCAAAAAGTAATAAATTTGTTTTTTTTTGCAAAATTGTCGCTCTTCTTTTGTTTATAGCGGCGATCAGAAATGACGCAGAGGGGATCAAATACCACCAAAAGAAAGCTCTATTTGTGGGGAAAAAAGGACGCAAATTTCGTTTGGGTACAACGTCGCACGACCGCGCAATTGTCAGTTAAAGCGACACAGCGCCGAATCGCAAAAAGTGCTCTGGTCCTAAAGTGGGAAATCCTTCCGGGGCTGAAGTGGTTAAAGCTAAACTCTGGGCACAAAACTAGTTTTCCCATGCAGTAGGGCTGCACCTGCACTGCAAGAGTTTATTGCTCATTTTTGAGAAGATGACAGGAGATATACTTACCTGATCCTCCCGCACAAGACATGTGCCTGCAGCTCCTGCACTCTAGCGGTCTTGAGCGGTGGACCATTCCTGATGTCATCAAGCCCAGAGAAGCCTGCATAGACCTGCTTTGGATGTGAGGAACAGTCCACTGTTGGATCACGGGGGAGCGCCATTTGCCGGTGGAGCAGAGGATCAAGCAAGTAGAAGGCTTTCTTCTCTCCCTTGAGAAAACGAGCACCTAACCCTTGCAGCAAGGACCCTACTGGAAGAGAATATTTTTTTTTGCCCAGAGTTGGGCTTTAGAGGGCCTCATGGAAAGTGGGCGTTTTTTTCCGTGGGGCCGCATATGTGTATCTCCCTTTGTGCTGGGAGCGCGCCACACAACGAGCTCCCAGCACAGAGACTCCTGGGTCTCATACCAGCGATCGGGACCCAGGACTGTTGGTTTCGGGTCACCTGATCGCTGTGATTGGATATCACAGTAGTCCATAAGTAGGCAACCTCGGCCCTCCAGCTGTGGTGAAACTACAAGTTCCATGAGACACTGCAAGACCCTGGCAATCACAGCCATGAATCCTAGAGTCAGAGGCATGATGGGATTTGTAGTTTTACCACAGCTGGAGTGCTGAGGTTGCCTAGCCCTGCAGAAATCAGTCACTGTGAGTCCGCCCCCTGCGTTTACTGCCTCTTCTGAATGAAGAAGATGATCCATCACATCCTGCGCTCCTTGCAGGAGAGGAGAATGTAAACAACGCAAAGTGTGCAAAAAATAAATAAATGGAAAAAAAAAGGGAAAAATTAAAAATAAAAATAACAAGACCAAGGTTTGCCAGGGTTAGTGCTGGGGTCAAGGTCGCAGCCAAAGGTCGCGATCCGCATATTTTGGGTAGAATTTAATTTTCTTTTTAAATCCGTATCAGTGCCGGTGTGTTTTAGGCAGGATAAAAAAATAAATGAAAAAATGCCCACTATTGTTTCTGGGCCGTACTACGGGTACAAACACCAACTAACATCCACATACTGTATGTGACATCACTGAGATCGTCAGGAGCAGGAGAATTTATTGTGGGTTGTTCTTTGGTGGCAAATTATGAGAATAGCAAGAACTATACTCATAGGCGTGTGCACAGGGTGTGCCAGGTGTGCCTGGGCACACCCTAATCACCCCTTGTGGAGCAGAGACCCCCTGTTTGGACCCCTGATATTTCATCAAAGCCCCCTAACATAGGTCCTAAACATTCCGAAACATCCCAGGGTATCAGGTCCATGTAGCCTGTCTCACATATTCAGAATATTTTCAGGATCAGTGTAATCATTATGTCCATGACACTGTCATAAAATTACACGCAACAAGCAGACAGGGGACTCCAATTTCACCTGTTACATGTGCAGGTCTGAACCCATGTGCCTCACACCAGAACCCATCAATCTTGGACAGGGGTGTCTTTATGGCACTTTTTTTAAGGGCTCCAAACACGCGCCAAAGATGCTGCTTGCATGACTTTTTTCACCGCCCCGCCAGCGCACCTCTCCAGTGTGAAAGCATTCACTGAAATTAATAGGAAGCAGTTTTCAGGAGCTTTTCAGCCGCTTTTTTTTTTTTTTTTTTTAGCACAAAAGCGCCTCAGTGTGAAAGGGGTCAAAAGTTGCAAAACTCTGCTTAGGCATTTATATTTGTTTTACCCTTAGGCATAAAGGTGTTAAAAAAAAAAATCAGACCTTGTCGTGGGCATCACTATCACTGCAAAAGTCGAAATTCTCATTATGTCTGGGGTTGCACCTTATTCCTTGCTCCAGCAATGTGCCCAGGTCCCCTGCTGCTGCTCTGTATGCAGCCTCTTTGGTGTAAAATACATGGTTATTGTCCTTGTATTGTATTGTATTGTCCTGATATTGTATTGTCCTGGTATTGTATTGTATTGCCCTGGTATTGTATTGTATTGTATTGTCCTGGTATTGTATTGTCCTGGTATTGTATTGTATTGCCCTGGTATTGTATTGTATTGCCCTGGCATTGTATTGTCTTTGTATTGTATTGTATTGCCCTGGTATGGTATTGTCCTGATATTGTATTGTATTGTCCTGGTATTGTATTGTATTGCCCTGGTATTGTATTGTATTGCCCTGGTATTGTATTGCATTGTCCTGGTATGGTATTGTATTGTATTGCCCTGGTATATTGTATTGTCCTGGTATTGTATTGCATTGTCCTGGTATGGTATTGTATTGTATTGCCCTGGTATTGTATTGCATTGTCCTGGTATTGTATTGTATTGCCCTGGTATTGTATTGTCCTGGTATTCTATGGTATTGCCCTGGTATTGTATTTCCCTTGTATGGTATTGTATTGTATTGCCCTGGTATGGTATTGTATTGCCCTTGTATTGTATTGCATTGCGCTGGTGTTGTATTGCCCTGGTATTGAATTGTATTGCCCTTGTATTGTATTGCATTGCGCTGGTATTGTATTGCCCTGGTATGGTATTGTATTGCACTGGTATTGTATTGTATTGCCCTTGTATTGTATTGCATTGCGCTGGTGTTGTATTGCCCTGGTATTGAATTGTATTGCCTTTGTATTGTATTGCCCTGGTACTGTATTGTATTGCCCTGGTATTGTATTGTATTGCCCTGGTACTGTATTGTATTGCCCTGGTATTGTATTGTATTGCCCTTGTATTGTATTGTATTGTCCTGGTATTGTATTGCCCTTGTATTGTATTGTATTGTATTGTCCTGGTATTGTATTGCCCTTGTATTGTATTGTATTGCCCTGGTATTGTATTGCCCTGGTATTGTATTGCCCTGGTATTGTATTGTATTGTCCTGGTATTGTATTGCATTGCCCTGGTATTGTATTGCCCTGGTATTGTATTGCCCTGGTATTGTATTGCCCTGGTATTGTATTGTATTGCCCTGGTATTGTATTGCATTGCCCTGGTATTGTATTGCCCTGGTATTGTATTGCCCTGGTATTGTATTGCCCTGGTATTGTATTGTATTGCCCTGGTATTGTATTGCCCTGGTATTGTATTGTATTGCCCTGGTATTGTATTGCCCTTGTATTGTATTGTATTGTCCTGGTATTGTATTGCCCTTGTATTGTATTGCCCTTGTATTGTATTGTATTGTCCTGGTATTGTATTGCCCTGGTATTGTATTGCTCTGGTATTGTATTGCCCTGGTATTGTATTGTATTGCCCTGGTATTGTATTGCCCTGGTATTGTATTGTATTGCCCTGGTATTGTATTGCCCTGGTATTGTATTGTATTGCCCTGGTATTGTATTGTATTGCCCTTGTATTGTATTGCATTGCGCTGGTGTTGTATTGCCCTGGTATTGAATTGTATTGCCTTTGTATTGTATTGCCCTGGTACTGTATTGTATTGCCCTGGTATTGTATTGTATTGCCCTGGTACTGTATTGTATTGCCCTGGTATTGTATTGTATTGCCCTTGTATTGTATTGTATTGTCCTGGTATTGTATTGCCCTTGTATTGTATTGTATTGTATTGTCCTGGTATTGTATTGCCCTTGTATTGTATTGTATTGCCCTGGTATTGTATTGCCCTGGTATTGTATTGCCCTGGTATTGTATTGTATTGTCCTGGTATTGTATTGCATTGCCCTGGTATTGTATTGCCCTGGTATTGTATTGCCCTGGTATTGTATTGCCCTGGTATTGTATTGTATTGCCCTGGTATTGTATTGCATTGCCCTGGTATTGTATTGTCCTGGTATTGTATTGCCCTGGTATTGTATTGTATTGTCCTGGTATTGTATTGCATTGCCCTGGTATTGTATTGCCCTGGTATTGTATTGCCCTGGTATTGTATTGCCCTTGTATTGTATTGTATTGTCCTGGTATTGTATTGCCCTTGTATTGTATTGCCCTTGTATTGTATTGTATTGTCCTGGTATTGTATTGCTCTGGTATTGTATTGCCCTGGTATTGTATTGTATTGCCCTGGTATTGTATTGCCCTGGTATTGTATTGTATTGCCCTGGTATTGTATTGCCCTGGTATTGTATTGTATTGCCCTGGTATTGCATTGCCCTGGTATTGTATTGTATTGCCCTGGTATTGTATTGCCCTGGTATTGTATTGTATTGCCCTGGTATTGTATTGTATTGTCCTGGTATTGTATTGCCCTGGTATTGTATTGTATTGCCCTGGTATTGTATTGTATTGTCCTGGTATTGTATTGCCCTGGTATTGTATTGTATTGTCCTGGTATTGTATTGCATTGCCCTGGTATTGTATTGTCCTGGTATTGTATTGTCCTGGTATTGTATTGCCCTTGTATTGTATTGTATTGTCCTGGTATTGTATTGCCCTGGTATTGTATTGCTCTGGTATTGTATTGCCCTGGTATTGTATTGTATTGCCCTGGTATTGTATTGCCCTGGTATTGTATTGTATTGCCCTGGTATTGTATTGTATTGCCCTGGTATTGTATTGTCCTGGTATTGTATTGCCCTGGTATTGTATTGCCCTGGTATTGTATTGTATTGTCCTGGTATTGTATTGCCCTGGTATTGTATTGCCCTGGTATTGTATTGTATTGTCCTGGTATTGTATTGTATTGCCCTGGTATTGTATTGTATTGTCCTGGTACAGGCGGTCCCCGGGTTACAAACAAGATAGGGACTGTAGGTTTGTTCTTAAGTCGAATTTGTTTGTAAGTGGGAACAGGGACATTTTTAAGTGTAGCTTCAGCCAAAAAACTATTTCTAAGCTTTTTGGATAGCATAGGGAAGGGGTGACACCCCTGTAATGTTTGTTTTGCTGTCTAGGTTTCTGTTCAGAAGATTTCCCCTCACTTCCTGTCCCAATGATAATTGGATTTTGAAAATTTTGGGTTGTTGTGGAAACAAAGATTGGTGATAAAGCATCAGTGGAGACCCCTTTTTCCCATAATACCTCTTACAGGAGTGAATTTCCCTTCCTAGGGGGAGATTTCCTCTCACTTCCTGTTGTCTCCCTCCGTTTGTAAGTAGGAGTCGTACGTAAGTCGGATGTTTGTAACTAGGGGACCGCCTGTATTGTATTGCCCTGGTATTGTATTGCCCTGGTATTGTATTGTATTGTCCTGGTATTGCATTGCCCTGGTATCGTATTGTATTGCCCTGGTATTGTATTGTATTGTCCTGGTATTGCATTGCCCTGGTATCGTATTGTATTGTCCTGGTATTGTATTGTATTGTATTTCCCTTGTATTGCATTGCCCTGGTATTGTATTGTCCTGGTATTGTATTGTATTGTATTGCCCTTGTATTGTATTGTCCTGGTATTGCATTGCCCTGGTATCGTATTGTATTGTCCTGGTATTGTATTGTATTGTATTGCCCTGGTATTGTATTGCTATTGTAGGTGATGACACCGAGGCTCCGCCCACAGACTGGAGCTCGAGGCAAAAGAGGAGAGCGCTGGAGCGGGGTGTAAGGTAAGTGCAGGGCTGGTGCAAGGATTTTTGACACCAGCCTAGGCCAAACCTCATTTTGCTGCCCCCATTGGCTCCACCCCCTTTGCCCTGCCCATGTGACAGGAGGCGGCGATATACAGGAAGCATCGGCTCTGCTTCCTCTAGCACTGGCTCCAGTGCTGCGCTGCGCCTCTAATTACACTACCGGTCAGATGGAGCAGCTGCCTGAGGCTGAGTTAGTTACATGCTGCAGCCTGCAGACGTGGAGGGAAACCAGCGACCGAGCGCCCCTAGGCAGCAGTGCGCCCTAGGCGGCTGCCTGCTTTGCCTAGTGGTAGCACCAGCCCTGGGTAAGTGAGAGTCTTCAACTCACCTCTAGACATAAAGAGCATCACCAGCTAGTAAGACGGACTCATGACATCACTGGACAAGCCTGAAGACTGCAGGAAAAAGAAAAGTACATATAGGTTGTTAAAGAAAAAAAATCCAAAGGGAGGATTTGGGGGCTGTGGTGGGAGGGGTGCAGGTGGAGTTCTGCTCTAATAATCAATTCTGATTGGTGTGCACCTGCAATGGACAAATTGTAACAACCCATCTCTCTAAGAATAAAGAATTAAGTGACTAAGGGCAGCAAAAGGGATCGTCTTGGATGTTAAACAGAAATCAGCTTTCCATACAGTCAATGATAACCAGGCGGGAATAAAAATGGTTATTCATCGCAGGCGGCGATTCTTTTCTCATTTTTACGGTCATCAAAATGAATGACCAGACGCAAAAGATTCCTTTCTCCATGCACTGTATGAGAAAATATATTAGACCCGGGCCCGCGACCTCGCTCACTGCTCAGCGGGGAGCTGAATCCTCTCTGACGGTGCCTCTTGTCTGTGCGTGTGGCATCCCCCCTCCCTCCTCCAAACATAAGGAGCCGCATCAATAGTCCTCCATCTGCTCACATACATCACGCTCTTCATTTCAGTTTATTAGCCGGAATAAATCATAAATATTTCATTGTACATCAGCACGGCCAGCGGGGGGAGCCGAGTCATCCATCTCACGCCTGCTCCCCTCCTGCCACCCGCCAATAACCCTTCCACTCTATTAAACAAGATTGATACAGTAGTGGAATCTGTTGGCGCGGGGAAATCGGGGGGTAGAAGAAGCTCAGGGGACCCCGGGGCAAGGCCGGGGCTGCACAGGAATCCACCCGGCACGATGCACACAGCGAGCTTTTCCTGTCGGTTAGTTAAAGTAAGTGAACGCGGCGGAGCGCAGGTGGAGGCGAATACAATAATGCCGCACACAGGGAAAAAAAATAAAGATTTGTAAAAATTCTGCCTGATCAATAACTTCTGTCAGAGACGTTTTCTCTGGATATCACCGGGGCTTGTTAACCACTTCAGCCCCGGAAGGATTTCCCCCTTTAGGACCGGAGCCCTTTTTGCGATTCGGCGCTGCGTCGCTTTAACTGAAAATTGCACGGTCGTGCGGTCGTTGTACCCAAACGAAATTTGCGTCCTTTTTTTCCCACAAACAGAGCTTTCTTTTGGTGGTATTTGATCACCGCTGCGTCATTTCTGATCGCCGCTATAAACAAAAGAAGAGCGACAATTTTGCAAAAAAACCCAAATTTCTTACTTTTTGCTAAAATACAAATCCAAAAAAAAAAATATAAAAAAAACATTTTATTTCATCGGTTTTGGCCGATTTATATTCTTCCTCATATTTGTGATTAAAAAAAAAAAATCGCAATCGGCGTTTATTGATTGGTTTGCGCAAAAGTGGTCGCGTTTACGGATGATGAGAATTAATTTCTGGGGTTTTTATTTTTTTTTTATTTTTTACTAGTAATGGCGGCGATCTGCGATTTTTAGCGGTACTGCGATATTTCAGCGGACATGTCGGAACATTTTGACACTTTTTTGGGACCATTGGCATTTATACAGCGATCAGTGCTATAAAAATGCACGGATTACAGTGTAAATGCCATTGGCAGTGAAGGGGTTAACCTGCAGGGGCGCTCTAAGGGTTAACTGTGTTCCCTGGGCGTGTTATAACTGTGGGGGGGCTGCCCTAGCTGGGGAAGGGAAGCGATCACAGCTTCCATGTAGAGGAAGGCTGTGATCACAGCCCTTCCCCCCTCACAGAACGGAGGTCCGTGTTTACTTACACCGACCTCCGTTCTTTCACTCCGGGGGGGGGGGGGGGGGCA
>BLSH010267836.1:104525-121909 GCA_018402905.1 Glandirana rugosa
CACAGTAAAGGAGTCGCAACACCGCACCCGCTCCCTGGACCTCCCCGGACACAGTGAGCGCGCCTCCGGTGGCGCGCGCGCGCTCACTGGGCGCGGTCTTGCAGCCGCCGTCGTATGACGGCGATTTGCGCAGGAGCGCCACACTGTCGCCGTCAATTGCCGATCAGCGGTCGGCAAGCAGTTAATGAAAAAAGTAAATAAAGTTAAAAAAAAAAAATAAATTACTATCAATATTTAAAAACATTTCTATATCCTTTCCATATCTTCCCAACACCAGTGTATCTAGATACAGTATCTCTCAAAAGTAAGTACACCCCTCCCATTTCTTCTATCGTTTCATGTGACAACGCTGAGGAAATGACACTTTGCTACAATGTAAAGTAGTGAGTGTACAGCATTCAGTGTAGACTATATATACAGTGCATTCAGTGTCAATTATATATACAGCCGGAGTATTTATATATATATATAGCCTATTATATATACAGTATCTCACAAAAGTAAGTACACCCCTCCCATTTCTTCTATCTTTTCATGTGACAACACTGAAGAGCTGACACTTTGCTACAATGTAAAGTAGTGAGTGTACAGCTTGTATAACAGTGTAAATTTGCTGTCCCCTCAAAATAACTCAACACACAGCCATGAATGTCTAAACCATTGGCAACAAAAATGTGAGTACACCCCTTAGTGAAAATGTCCAAATTGGGCCCAATTAGCCATTTTCCATCCTCGGTGTCATGTGACTCTTTAGTGTTACAAGGTCTCAGGTGTGAATGGGCAGCAGGTGTGTTCAATTTTGTGTTATCGCTCTCACTCTCTCATACTGGTCACTGGAAGTTCAACATGGCACCTCATGGCAAAGAACTAATATACGTTTTTTACAGCAAGCAGCGCCAACCCAGATAATATATAAAACAAAAATCGTAATATCAAATCATAGAACATAAAAGTCCATAACGTCCAAATTAAGTGATGAGAAAATGGCTGTATCCAAATCTGTATGAAAGTGACAATGTGCATAAAAAGTGCTCTTCAGTGCTCCACACAAAACTGTGCTCTTGGTGACAAGTGCCCAGGGTGACCCTCTTGTGCCCTCACTCACCAGAACAAATGGACCTACTGCTTTTCAGTCAGCGGATCTCTCAGTCAGCAAGGTCTGGTGAGGATAGGGGTCTTGATCAAACATAGACTGCAGAGATGGGCCCGACTTATATCCAAGCAAATGGATCCAAAGAGCATTCAATGCATTGCAAAAGTTCACAGTATGGAAGCAATCAAACCGATGATGGGCATTGGCTAATTGGTGAATAAGCCTTCACATATTTTCAAAATACAATGCTGCGCATAATGCAAGGTGTGCTGATGACATCTGTAGGATCCGACCCCGGAGCTGTAAGCATTGAACGCATCGGAATAAACCACTACGCTATAGAGTTCACCATCAAATGAGTAGCACCTCTTACACCCCTAATGATCATCAATTTCATGTAGGTTGAAAGACAATCATTAACTAAAACAGAAAACAGCTGTGTAGGAGGCTTAAAACTGGGTGAGGAACAATCAAACTCTGCTACTAAGCTGGGAGTGTAGAAAAAAAGAGAGTTTCATGTCACAGGTCATACATCATGGGAAGATTTCAAAGCAGACTGGGGGTTCAAGATGTGCTGTTCAAATTCTTTTGAAGAGGCACAAAGAAACTGGCAATGTTGAGGAGCGTAAATGCAGTGGTCGGGTAACCTTGAGGGGCAGGGGCGTAACTACAGGGGTTGCAATTGCAACCGGGCCCCATGGTCCAGGGGGCCCATGTGCCTCCCTTGAACACCTGAATAGGAGGGATGGCGGGGTGGCATTTAGAGGAACCAATCTCCCCCATTTTCCTCTATCCAGTTTTCTTGTCTTCTGCTGTTCCCAGGGTCCCTGTGTGCTTCCCTGGTGCCCCCCCCCCAACAGAGCTCCTAAAAAAAAAAATTGTAAAAGAAATAAAATGAAATGGTAAAAAAAAAAAATAAAATCAAAATAAAAATTAAAAACTACTGACACCAGCGAGGGAACAATCAGGATTGCAAAGGTTGCAATTGTGACCGGGCCCCATACTTAACCACCATGGGGAGGCCCAAAGATGGCAGAAAGAGGGCCCTGCTGCAGAACTAGGGTCCAGCTGCGTTACCGTAATAAAGGGACCCGCGATGGGAGTAAAGGGCCCCACAATCAGGGAAGGGCCCTTTATAATTTCTTGCACCGGGGCCCTGAAGGTTCTAGTTACGCCTCTGAGGAGCGTAGTGGTCAGTCAAGGTCAGTCCAGGAAACTTAATGCAGCAGATGAAAGACACATCATGCTTAATTCCCTTCCACATCAGATGATGTCCAGCAGTGTCATCAGCACAGAACTGGCATAAACCAGTGGGACCCAGGTACACCCGCCTACTGTCCGGAGAAGTCTGGCCAGAGGTGGTCTTCATGAATTGCACCCTTCATGAATTAAGAATTGAGGCCAAAAGCCATACCTCCAATGTGAAAACATGTCTAGGCTTTCTATTTGCTCACTCACTTCCTGCTCCAATATGGCCGTGCATTCCACCGCAGCGGAAATGATGTCACCAGAAGTGAACAGTGGGTCTATTTCCTGGAAGTGTCACACGGACGAAACACGTTGGATGGAGCCATGCTTGCTACATCACTTCCGGTAAGGTCATTTCCGCTGCAGTGGAATGCACAGAGATATTGGAACAGGAAGTTAAGGAGCGAATAGAAAGTAAAGCTGTATCTGCATGTACACTACTGGAGGTCCCCTCTTTATGGTATCACTGCGGTCACTGTGGGGAGCTGGTGGAAAGGAGGAATAGTGGTGGAAAGCAACCCCAGAGTATCCAGCACAGAGGAGCCAGTGGAGGCAATCCATAAGTGCTTGATACCTTCTTATCCGTTAAGGGGTCACATTGCATTTGGTGAGTGGCGGGACAAAGGGGTGAGGTGGAAGGTGTTTGGAACACAAGCGCTAAATTTGTTTTGGAGTGACGCACTGAATTTATGGAGCACTATTATAAACGGAAGCACTTTAAATAGGAATTTAAAGAGCGGGAATGATGTCCGGACTGTAACCACTTGTGGACCTGCACTGCAGGGCGCAGTATCTGTGATCTGGCACAGGACGGTCTCTCTGTGCCAGTGATCTGACACTTCCGGGTCTGGGGCGCACGCGCGCTGCTGGCGAACCGCTCCCGCTGTAATTGGACACAGCAAAAGCCAATCAGCGGGGACCCGCTGATCGTTCTGGAAATTGCCTTCTACCTGGCAGCCACAAAGGAGGGTCACATTTATACGGACTAATTACAGGTGGTACTGGTCTCCCTGGGCACCCAGGGGACTGCTGGCGGACCATTTCAAGTCTCTGACTGGGATCTGGGATCACCTTAACTCTCAATTATACCTTACTAAAAAGATCGGACCCCTTTGTCATTTTATCAGCACTATATAATACGCTTGACCAGCACCACGGTTTCAATATTTGAACCTTACCTACTTACGCACACTTTACGACACTAACCCATATACACCACTAGGGGTGCGTTGCGATTTGGCATGGGAGGGGGGGGAGGCAGCAGGGGCCCCTAGACCTATCTCCCCCCTCCCCTTCCTCCATTTGAGTGGAACCCTGGGACCTGTGGATGCTTCTCCATCCCGGTGGATGACCTGAGGCTTGCCGCAGCAGCAACTATACACTATACATACTGTGTAATCTCCCAAAGACTATGCCTTCCACCAACTTTCCTAAACGATAGAAACCAATGTATTACCACTTTTTTTCCCCCTGAAGAAGAGGAATAACGCATGACCTCGAAACGCGTTGGGTAGCACTCTGTACATCTTTACATGAGTGTGTTGCATTAAGTGGCCTGGTTTAGATAAATATTATTCATACCAATAACATTATTGTAACATGTATTTATGGGATTCTGTACCTCCCTATTTTAATCTCTCGTAAAATAAAAATATGAAATTTTTATTAATCGTCTGATTTTGCTCTGTGGAATTCATGCCCTATTAATTCCCAATTAGAGGGTTTTTTTGTGTCAGTATCGTTAGGGAGACAGGCAGAATGGCAATCTGCGGAGGGGAATGTACTGATCCTGTGTTTCTGCCAAGCAAGAACACAGATCTTTACTTTCCCACAGTCAAAGCACCTCCCCCACAGTTAGTAAGCACTCCCTAGGGACACATTTTACCCTTTGATCGCCCCTGATGTTAACTTCCCTGCCAGTGTCATTAGTACAGTGACAGTGAATATTTTTAGCACTGATTACTGTATTAGTGTGACTGGTCCCCAAAGAGTTTGAGGGAGAAGAGCCGCTGCAGAGGATGTGAGTCCTGGTAAAGCACCTTCTATGTCCCTGTGGGTGCTGGCTCAGTATGCAAACTGAACTTGAGTAGAAAGAAAGGTCCGGATAGCCGCACTCCAATTGATGCTTTTATTGATAAGGAAGGTCCATACAGTATAGAAAATTGGGATCGCCAAAGAGTGTCAAAAGTGTCTGATATGTCCGCCGCAATATCGCAGTCCTGCTATAAAAGTCGCTAATCGCCGCCATTACTAGTAAAAAAGAAAGAAGAAATAAAATAAAAATATCCCATAGTTTGCGCAAACCAATCAATATACGCTTATTGGGATTTTTTTTACCAAAGACGTGTAGCACAATACATATTGGCCAGAATTGATGAAGTCCTTCTCTTGTGGTTTATGGGCTGCTGCAGTTTAAATGATGCGCAACAGAATGCCGCTACTAAAGACGCAGCTACAGCGCGGAGCGGAGATTCTCTGCAGTGTTCCCCAGTGAAGGGCACAAGGGAGGTCTTACAGTTTAAGCTTTCTATATACGAGGGAACTTGACTGTCTGTTCCTAAATAACCAGACCCAAGGGGGTTCCGGGTTCACCACGCACGCCTGGCAAGCGACTTATAGAAAATGATTTTGTAGCGATTCCTCTGCAGTGCGATTGTCTGTTTGCGCTAAAACAACAAAGAGAATTGGAAATCAGTGAATGTTTCAACAGGAATGCATCTGATGGAAGCTCAATGTCTGCTGCAATTCTCTGTACCCCGTGCCCGGGTCCCAGGAGCCCGGTGATCAATGAACCTAACAAACTGCAGCTGTCAGTTGGTCCTTTTATTATTATAAATGGAAGACGGGGCTCACCGCCTCCAAGACCAACTAAGCTCCAGAATTCACCCTCTCCCATCCTGTATACCAGGCAGGGGAGGGCTGGCAGCCTTAGGCCTGGGGGGCAAGTCCAGTCAAGTGGCCCATTGAACCACCGAATCAGCTCACCATCCATGCCCACCTGATTTTAGAACAGATATTGATGTTATGAAGCAAGACAAATATGATACAATGTAGTAACATAATTTAATGCTAATAGCAACATAGGAGGTTTGACAAAAATGATGCATCAATGCAGCTCATCAGTGCCCACCAATGCAGCCTCATCAGTGCCTATCAGCTTAATCTCACCAGTGTCCATCAATGCAGCCTCACCAGTGCCTATCAAATGCAACCTGATCAGTGCCCATCATGCAGGCTCGCCAGTGCCCATCAACACAGCCGGCACTGGGTGCCCCCCCCCATTTGCCTGCAGTTAGTTGGTGGCTGCGTCCCTGGCCCCTGCTTCCTTCCTCCACAAGAAGAAAAAAGTGTGAGCGGGCAGCGGCTGTCGGCCATTTGGATTGTAAGTTAGGGTAGCCTGGGGGGCAATTGCCACCCTGGCCCAGCCCTCCCCTGATACCAGGGATCTTCAAACTACGGCCCTCCAGCTCTTGAGGAACTACACGTCCCTTGAGGCATTGCAAAACTCTGTCATTCACAGACACGACTAAGCATGATGGGAATTGTAGTTCCTGAACAACTGGAGGGCCATAGTTTGAAGACCCCTGCTGTATACAGTGATAGCGGAAAGGCTAAATCATACGCCTCTGCACAACCAGAACGAGAACACAATGGATAGAAATCTACATAGAGACCCCCTTCCCACCACCGCCTCCAGCCTCCAAATGCCGGGAGGCGGGCATTCAGGTCATGTAAATGCTGCGATTGGCTGTCACTGCGGTCACATGATTGGATCGCTCCCAATCGCAAGCATGCAAAAATCTGATTGGACAGTGCTCTCTCTGCTATTTCCTTCCATCAGCATGTTCCAAAGCAATACAGCTGGTCACCCGTCCCCAGCATCTGATTGGACAGTGATCTGTCGCTTCTTTCCCTCCATCAGCATGTTTATGATCAACACATGTGCACTGCAGACACTCGTGATTGGCTCCTAGTACTGCCCCTTTTTCCCCACCCCCATGTGCAACAATTGTGATGTGAGGAAGCGGATACAAAGTCAAACTCAGGTACTTACCTGTGTTAAAAATAAATGCAATAATTATAAGGGCTCATTTACACTTTGCTTCGACTTTAAAGCGCCTACCGCTTCAACGTGCTTTTCTGATGCGTTTTTCTTCAGTGATTTTTTTCCAAGCTTAAAGTGGTTGTCAAGTCATGACAACCACTTTAAACTACAGGTAAGCCTACAATAAGGCTTACCTGTAGGTCCAGGAAATATCTCTTAACCTGCACCGTTTAGGAGATATCCCCTGTATCAGCATGTGCCGACGTCATCAGCACATGCGCACTGAAGAATCGGCATCCGGGGTAGCCCAGGGTGCCGTTTCTTCTGTATTTGTGCCGTAAATGACGGCTCCCGTGCGCATGTGCGGGAGTGACATCAGCGCGACTCTGCCAATCACAGCGCTGGAGCCCACGCTGTGATTGGGCGGAGCCGCAGACCCGGAAGAACGATGTCGCCGGTCACAGTGGTGTGCCGAGACCGCTGCAACAGCTTCGTTCCAAGGTAAGTATTTCATAATGAGCTAGTATGCGATGCATACTAGCTCATTATGCCTTTGCTTTGCAGGTTTGTTTTTTTTTGTGGGGGGGTAGGGAGCGGCTTTACAACCACTTTTTAGGCCCCTTTCATACTTGTGCGACGCAATTTTTCCGCGATTTTGGATCAGTATGACTTTGGTCCGACTTTGTTGCAACTTTGGCTCAATGAAAACATATTACAAAGTCGTACAGAAATCGCATCTATATTATTCAGGTGCAATTTGAATGCGACTTTGAGGGTTTAACATTGAAGTCTATGGACCTCAAGTTGCATCAAAGTTGGACCAAAAGTAATGCAGGGACTACTCTGAAGTCGGCACGACTTGAAAATCATACAGATATGAACGATACTCATTGGAAATAATGTGGAACAACTTGTCATGCGACTTTGCAGTCCCAAATCGCAGGACAACTCACACCAAGTGTGAAAGGGGTCTAATGAAGCTTGTCAAATGCCCTGTGTGTGTTGAATTTCTATTTGCTTTAACCCTTTCACTGGCAGATCCGTACGTCGTATGGGCCTAACGGTGGGGGGTATTACATTCAATCCAGTGGCTGCAGGCCACACACAGTGCCTGTGTGAAACTGAAGGGCAGACTCCTGCCTGTCAGGGGAGAGTGGTCGGCCGGCGCCACTGCCGCCTGATCGTTCTCACACACCCCCGGTACCGGCGCCCCCCGGGCTCCGCTTGCCCATCAGCAGGCCCGGGACGGCCATGGCGGGTGCACGCATGTAGAGGGGAAGGAGGATAACGGATACACGTCCGCTCCCCTCCCCTTCTTGCATTGACTCGGAGAGCAATGTCTCGGACGTCACTTCTGGGTCAAATGCTCGGTGTCCCCTACTCGCTCAGCCGGGAAGCAATGTTTTGCAATGCGATCTGCATTGCAAAACATTAAGTGGAGTACAGGGGAGACAATGGGAGGTCTTTTAGACCCGGAACCTGTTCCCAAAAATCCCCACATAGAGGACTTTTTGTCCACTGTGTGATGAAAAAAATAAAAATAAAATGTAAGTAATAAAAAAATTTTTTGCAAAAAATAAGGTTACACCCAAACACATAAAAGGGGAGCCGACGCATGAAAACGTTGATTGCGATACACATGTAACATATCGCCGAGTGAGAACAATAATTCTAACACCAGACCTCCTCTGTAACACTAAACTGATACCTATAGGGGGCTTCTGAAGCATCACCCATAAAAAATATAGGGTACTGAAGTTTGATGCCATTGCAAGGTTTGGCATGTTGGGTATCCGTTTACTCAGTGCAACCTCATCTTTTATATTTCACCAAAAATGTGGGTAATTTATTGCGCTTGGATGCCCTAAAATTCACGTTACTGTATTTTTTACTGAAATATTGCGTTTCCTAGACCTTTGCGGTAATATCATGTGACATAAAAAATTGGAACCACTATTTTATTCTCTAGGGTGTCTGCTTTCAGAAAATGTATAATGTTTAGGGGTTTTGTGTAATTTTCAGGCCTAAAATGTTTTTTTAAACGTGTGTGCAAAAAAATCCAAAAACGGCTCAGGCAGTTAAAGGGGTCCAGTTGAACCCCAGCTCATTGTTACCCCTGTTTAGCAGACCCCAGCTTATTAGTACCCTTGTGCAGCAGATTCCTAGCTTATTAGTACCCTCGTTCAGCAGAGCCCTAGCTTATTAGTACCCTTGTGCAGCAGATTCCTAGCTTATTAGTACCCTCGTTCAGCAGATCCCTAGCTTATTAGTACCCTCGTTCAGCAGAGCCCTAGCTTATTAGTACCCTTGTGCAGCAGAGCCCTAGCTTATTAGTACCCTCGTTCAGCAGAGCCCTAGCTTATTAGTACCCTTGTGCAGCAGATTCCTAGCTTATTAGTACCCTCGTTCAGCAGATCCCTAGCTTATTAGTACCCTCGTTCAGCAGAGCCCTAGCTTATTAGTACCCTTGTGCAGCAGAGCCCTAGCTTATTAGTACCCTCGTTCAGCAGAGCCCTAGCTTATTAGTACCCTTGTGCAGCAGATTCCTAGCTTATTAGTACCCTCGTTCAGCAGATCCCTAGCTTATTAGTACCCTCGTTCAGCAGAGCCCTAGCTTATTAGTACCCTTGTGCAGCAGAGCCCTAGCTTATTAGTACCCTCGTTCAGGAGATCCCTAGCTTATTAGTACCCTCGTTCAGCAGAGCCCTAGCTTATTAGTACCCCCATTCAGAAGATCCCTAGCTTATTAGTACCCTCGTTCAGCAGATCCACGGCTAATTAGTACCCTTGTTCAGCAGATCCACAGCTAATTAGTACCCTCGTTCAACAGACCCCTAGCTTAGTAGTACCCTTGTTCAGCAGATCCCTAGCTTAATAGTACCTTGTTCAGCAGATCCACAGCTAATTAGTACCCTCGTTCAACAGATCCCTAGCTTAGTACCTTCGTTCAGCAGATCACTAGCTTATTAATACCCTCGTTCAGCAGATCCCTAGCTTAATAGTACCTTCGTTCAGCAGATCCCTGGCTTATTAGTACCCTCGTTCATCAGATCCACAGCTTATTAGTACCCTCGTTCAGCAGATCTCTAGCTTATTAGTACCCTTGTTCTGCAGATTCCTAGCTTATTAGTACCTTGTTAAGCAGATCCACGGCTAATTAGTACCCTCGTTCAACAGATCGCCATCTTATTAGTACCCTCTTTCAGCAAATCCACAGTTTATTAGTACCCTCGTTCAGGAGAGCCCTAGCTTATTAGTACCCTCGTTCAGCAGATCCACAGCTATTTAGTACCCTTGTTCAGCAGATCCACAGCTAATTAGTACCCTCGTTCAACAGATCCCTAGCTTATTAGTACCCTCTTTCAGCAGATCCCTAGCTTATTAGTACCCTTGTTCAGCAGATCCCTAGCTTAATAGTACCTTGTTCAGCAGATCCACAGCTAATTAGTACTCTCGTTCAACAGATCCCTAGCTTATTAGTACCCTTGTTCAGCAGATCCACAGCTAATTAGTACCCTCGTTCAACAGATCCCTAGCTTACTAGTACCCTCTTTCAGCAAATCCACAGATTATTAGTACCCTCATTCAGCAGATCCACAGCTATTTAGTACCCTTGTTCAGCAGATCCACAGCTAATTAGTACTCTCGTTCAACAGATCCCTAGCTTATTAGCACCCTCTTTCAGCAAATCCACAGATTATTAGTATCCTCGTTCAGCAGATCTCTAGCTTATTAGTACCCTTGTTCAGCAGATCCTTAGCTTATTTGTACTTTTGTTCAGTAGATCCCCTGATCAGTAGTACCCCCAGGTCTGCTGATGCCCCACTCAGTAGTTCTTCAAGCTTTGCGAATCCCCTGCTCAGTAGTGACCCCCAGCTCTACTGATCCTCCTCTCTCTGGTCCCCTGCTGCAATATTGCTCCCATGCTGCACACCATGTGTGTCATCTGCTAGTTTCTCCCACTCCGCTCCCCCAGCTTTGCTGCAGAGTCCTTTCTCTCTGGTCCTTCAGCTTCCGCTATAGCGTTCCCGCTTCTGCAAGTTGTTTCACTCCAGTCAGGTCACCTTCCTGCTGTTCCTCGTTGCACACCAGATGTGACGTCTGCTCCAGACATTCCCAGAATATATACACATGAACATCAAGTGACTGCTGATGTCGTCTTTCTGGTTTGCTTGCTGGTTTCCCAGTGCATCCTGGGATATCTCACATCTGTGATACCTCCAAAACAAAGAGAAGCTAAATCTGAATAAAAACCCCTCAAAAGCTGCAAGTGCTGTAAGCGAGCACTGCTATAGTCTTCTATGGAGGCTTTGGAGATGCTTTGAAGCGCCAAGAAGCAAAGTCAGCACATCATGTGAACAGGACTGTAAGGTAACCATTTTATTTAGTGACAGCAGCTTTGAAGGCTTTAAAAAAAGCGCATCCAATGCCACATTTTGAAGCAAGTGTAAACAAGCCCTAATGAAGACGTAGCTGTTACCTGTTTTGAACCAGCCGTCAGATGTAAACGCCTCCCTCGTCTCCTGCACCTTATTCCAGTATTCTTTGAACACAGCTGGCCCGCGGACCTGCAGTTCACCTTCTCTGTCCTGAAATCCTGGAGAGACCTAAAAAAAAAAAAAAAAGACGATCCTCAGATGAGCTTACGTAAGAACGCCCCCCACACCTGGGTGCCCTCCCAATGCAAACAGACACACACTCTCCCTGTGTACAGCTGGTGGTGACTTTGTGTGCTTTCTAAAGTTTTGGTAACGCTCCCACATCTTTAGGAAAACATCTGCTGCGTGCAGCATCTGCCAGTTGGGAGTCTTGGCACAGGCTGGCGCCAGTTGGCAGAAATAGAAGGGAGAGGGTTGCGGGGGGGCGGGGGCGGTGGGGGGATTGCGGAAAGAAAAGGCGTGAAAACAATAACTCAAAACTTACATCCTGTATCTCTGTGCAGGATGGCAATCCCCCCCCATCTTCCCAACTGGTGTGTTTAACCCCTTCTGAGGTGGGCCTATGGGAGGAGGGGAGGGTTACTTTTTTTTTTTTTCCTTTTACTGGTGAGCCCAATCTTACAGCAGAACTCGTCTATTAGAAAAGTGGGCTGTTCACGCGCTTTATATTATACAGCAAGGTGCTGCTGAAACTTTTATTTCCAATTAAAATGAAAGCAAAGGCTACAAATAAATATACTTAAAACCACTGACCTACCCTCCCTTCCTCTGCTGATAAAAAGAACTCTATACATACGGTGTAAAAACAAATCACATGATGCAGCAGCTCCAGCTCCCATGTCATGGAGCGCTCGACAACAGGGCTGAATTTCGGGAGCTGTAACCTCACCCTCCGATTTCCATTTTCCGTCCATTGTCGAAACGCCTTGCTTTCCTCTACAGCGGCTGCTCCAGGACATAGGGGAGCAACGGCGTCTGCATCACATGACCAGATTGGGGGGGGCACTTTGTAAGTGGTCCTGCAGCCTCCCAGTCACGGCTGTGGGAGGAGATGGGCAGGGCAAGGGTGTCATCCTCACCTAGATGAGGATTGTGGAAATGGGAGTGGGTACTGATAAAAAATCCAGGCATTCACTGGTTAAGGATGTTGTTAGGTGCCAGCTACTTAACAACCAGTGAATAGTAGAGCCAGCACCCGCCAGCGTCCTTAACCAGTGATTGGCTTAAAAAAACAACTACTTACTGGTCTTTAAGGACACCAGTGGGCGCCGGCTCCATTATTCAGTGGTTGCTAAGGACATTAGTGGCTGCCGGCTCCTTAACAACCAGCAAATATGCGTTGCGTTAAATTTTATTACATGCTATTTTTTTTTTTTAAATCGCATAACAGGTTTTAAACCACAGCAGTGTGAAACCAGTCTTAAAGGCGTAAAGTCTCATGGTTTGCATTCTATGCATTAAAGCGGAGGTCCACCGCCGCCCCTTTAAAACTTAAAAGTCAGCAGCTACACATACAGTAGCTGCTGACTTTTAACTGTAGGAAACGTACCTGTCTTGGAGTCCAGCGATGTTGGCACCACCCTCCGATCTTCAGATCGGCTAGTCGAGTGCTGCCGCTGCCATTGAGGGTAAGGGAATCCGGCAGTGGAGCCTTTTGGCTACACGCCGGGCCCCTATTGCGCATGCGCGAGCCACCGCTGCGCTCTCTCACTGGCCTGGCGGCGGAGGAGGAGGGAGCCGGGCTGTCGACGTCAGCGGCCGCGGCCTGGGCTCCCGGATGTGGGGAAAAGGACAGGTATCCTCCCCCCCGAGAGGTGCCAAATGTGACACCTGAGGGGGGGAGGAATCCGACGAGCGGAAGTTCCACTGTTGGGTGGAACTTTGCTTTAAGGTGAAAAACCCTTTGTGCTGCCTCCCAGAGCCCCCCTTTTTCTTACCTGAACCCAATCGTTCCAACGACGAGCATGAGCCCAGCAGCCCCAGACGCGGTCTCGGGTTGTCATTGGATAGATTGATAACAGCGGGAGCCATTGGTTCCCGCTGCTGTCAACCAAATCCAGTGACATGGGAGCCGGGGGCGGGGCCGAGTCCTGCTGTCTGTGTCAATGGACGCAGCAGCAGGAATCGGGAGCGCGCCCACACGGGTGCCCCCATGGGAATCGGCTCTCCGTGGGGGCACCCAATGAAGAGGAGGGGCACTACCTGGGGACCCCATAAGAGGCAGGTCGGGGCTGCTCTGTGCAAAAACCCTTGCACAGAGCAGGTAAGTATGACATGTTTGTTATTAAAAAAAAAACAACCTTTACAATCACTTTAAGGCAATGGGAAGTATGCAACTGACTGCAACCACCGCAACCAATCAGAAATCATTTATCAGTAATCTGTCTTCAGTAAACTGCATAGTGTTTTCTCTGTGTTGCTGCACTTTCCACATAACCTTCGCTGCTTGTTATATAGCCAAATGAGCTATTTGTATTTGTTGCTTTTTCTTTACACCCATGAATATTAATTCTCAGTGAAATTTTATTTCCAAATTAATATTGATGTTGCAATATTTCTTCCGGGAGAGAAAAAAAAAAAACCTCAACAAGTTGCGATGGTGTCATTTCACTTACAGCCATCTGTTGAAAGAATAAATAAAATCAGAAGCCAATCTTGTTCCCTGCTGAGCCTAACATGCCTTTCGGGAGACTGGTAAAAAAAAATACACATTGCCAAAGACTTGTGTTGGCAAAGAAACTTTGATGATAACCTCAGCTGAACCCTCTGTGTTTGTATTCTGGGGTGCGCAGTTCCCAAAGTTCAACCTTAGGCATCTCCTATCCCTCGAGAACTCATTCCTCCAATATTCATCAGATCATTTAATGATTAGCTGTGTGAAGGTCGGGGGCATTTAAATGACCTTCCTAGAAGAGGCAGTCATGAGTCAGGCAGAGGGTCCGCTCCCTCTCACATACCTTCGTTCCACTGATGTTTCCTTCAGCAAGGACGGTGTAGGACATGCCGTGGATTTGAGGCACCTCAGTAGTGATACGGACTGTCACGCCAGGTAAGGGGTTGCCCACAGATCCTGAAAGACAGATGAAAAGATACATGTGACCATATGTCATTTAGCCTGGTATGCATGGCTGCTACCTAATAAAAATATAAATTATATTGTCAAAAGTATTGGGACACCTGCCTTTACACGCACATCACACAATCCTATAGTTTAAGCCAGTGGTTGTCAACTTATGACCTAAAAGAGGCCTTAAATGTGGCCCCTGACATTGCTAAAGGGCCACACACAATATTCAATATACACTAGATTATCAAAAGTATTGGGATGCCTGCCTTTACACACACATGCACTTTAATGGCATCCCAGTCTTAGTCCGTAGGGTTCAATATTGGGTTGGCCCACCCTTTGCAGCTATAACAGCTTCAACTCTTCTGGGAAGGTTGTCCACAAGGTTTAGGAGTGTCTATGGGAATGTTTGACCATTCTTCCAGAGGTCAGGCACTGATGTTGGATGAGAAAACCTGGCTCAAAGTCGTCGCTCTAATTCATCCTAAAGGTGTTCTATCGGGTTGAGGTTGAATCAAGTTCTTCCACCCCAAACTCGCTTATCCAGGTCTATATAGACTTTGCTTTGTGCACTGGTCCAGATCATTTGGTGGTGGGGGGGGATTATGGTGTGGGGGTTGTTTTTCAGGGTTTGGGCTTGGCCCCTTAGTTCCAGTGAAGGGAACTCTTAAGGGGTCAGCATACCAAGACATTTTGGACAATTTCATGCCCCCAACTTTGTGGGAAGAGTTTGGGGATGGCCCCTTCCTGTTCCAACTATGACTGCGCACCAGTGCACAAAGCAAGGTCCATAAAGACATGGATGAGCGAGTTTGGGTGGAGGAACTTCACTGGCCTGCACAGAGTCCTGACCTCAACCCGATAGAACACCTTTGGGATGAATTAGAGAGGAGACTGTGAGCCAGGCCTTCTCATCCAACATCAGCGACTGACCTCACAAATACGCTTCTGGAAGAACGGTCAAACATTCCCATAGACACTCCTAAACCTTGTGGACAGCCTTCCCAGAAGAGTTGACGCTGTCATAGCTGCAAAGAGTGGACCAACTCATTATTGAACCCTACGGACTAAGACTGGGATGCCATTAAAGTTCATGTGCGTGTAAAGGCAGGCGTCCCAATAATTTTGACAATATAGTGTATATGTACAATATGTATACACACACACTTTTATGTTCCTTTTTCTCTTCTACTATACTCTATGGGGTCAATTCATAAAAGGATATCACATGAGATATTTAGGTCATGTGAAACATTTTACCCAAATATCTCATGCAATATAAAAAATTCACGACAGGTTTATGTAATATTTAGCGCAAAAACTAAAAAATGCTTGTTAAATACTGTAAGAACCAGTCTAGAAGGCAATTCACAAACAAACTCCCCAAAAAAAAAAGGTAAAACAAAGACATTCCAACAATAAGGATATTTAACAAATACTAGCTGGTTGTTAAGGGGCTGGCACCAGATGGTGTCCTTGACAACCAGAGAATAGCTGGTCGCTAAGCAGCAGGCACCCGTCATGTCCTTAACAACCAGCAGCTCTGAGCTGAACTGTCCCGTTTAGCAGTGGTAGAGTTGCCGGTTCATGAGTTAAATACCGCATGAGTTATTTTAACTTAAAAATAATTATCCGGCATTTAACTTTTAGAGGATGGAGCCCTTTGCCTTTTGTTTATTTTCTGCTTCACAGTAGCCCGGAAATATTACAGGAATCCATCTGCAGGAAGGATAAGGTCAGAGCAGAGTTTGTCAATCAGTGACACCAACCAGCCACGTGCGTGTCATTTTCCCACAGTGATAACTTCGATGGGTTGGAGAGGGAAGTGTGGGGGGGGGGGGGGTTAAAGAGGATCCAGGGAGTTATTTTAGATCCCAGTGCATTGAGCAGCATTTTTTAAGGCCCCGATCAAATTTGGCAATTTGGAATCGCCACGAATCGCAATCGCTGTAAAACTTGCAGCTATTAAAGGGGTTGTAAAGGGTTTTGCACAAAGTGGCCCCCGATCCTCCCCTTCTGGGGTCCCCCAGCTGCGCTCCTGGCTCCTCCTCTTCTCGAGTGCTCTGTCAGAGAAGCACTTTCCCTGGGGGCACCCGTGCGGGCACGCTCCCGAGTCCTGCTGCTGCGTCCATTGACACAGACAGCAGGACTCGGCCCCGCCCCCCAGCTCCCGCGTTGTTGGATTTGACTGACAGCAGCGGGAGCCAATGGCTCCTGCCGCTATCAATCTATCCAACGAGGACCCGAGACACCGGCTGGAGCTGCTGGGCTCATCCCCGTCGCTGGAACGATCGGGCTCAGGTAAGTAAAAACGGGGGCTCTGGGGGACTGGTGCACTACAGGAGGTTTTTCACCTTAATGCATAGAATTTAGGGTTTACAACCCCTTTAATCCTTACAGTATAGCACTCTAGCTTTGAGTTAGGTTACCTGGACAGTAAAGGAACAGCAAATGGCTGATTAGGTCACCCCAACCCCCTATTGTTCTGTCAGCATGTTCCTCGTCAGCACATGTGCTTGCAGAACACCTGATTGGTCCAAAGTGTACCTCCCCCTTATCCTTCTCTAAGTGCTGCTGTACAGCTGGGGCTGATAACAAATGCAGGTCGTTACATTATCTGCAATTAAAAATACAACTTATAATTGTTTAACAAGTACATACCTGCATTACTTGGTATCTTTTCTATACCTACCTATATATAATTCAGCTTTGGTTCTAAAAGTAAAGGGATTTTTTTTTCACCTTAATACAGTCTCTGCATTAAGATAAAAAAAACGTTTCTATTCAGCTCCCCGCCCCCAGGCACCCCTTATACCTACCTGAGCCCGATCTCAATCCAGCCGTGTGTACAAGAGCAGCGGCTCTCTCCCTCCTCCATGGACAGAGAGGCTCCTGCTGCTGTCAATCCCAAGCAGTGAGCAGAGAGTGAGGGGCGGGGCCGTTCCGCGCTGAGTGTGTCAATGGACCCACAGAGTGAGGCTTGGGAGCGAGACCGCATGAGTGCCCCCCATAGCAAACGGCTTGCTATAGGGGGCACTCAGCAGGGGAGGAGGAGCCAGGAGTGCCAGCAGGGGACCCCCAAAAGAGGAGGATCGGGGCTGCTCTGTGCAAAATCATTACACAGAGCAGGTAAGTATAACATGTTATTGGAAAAAAAAAATATCCTTTAGAATCATTTTAAAGAATCTTTTGACATGACGTAAGAATACATGGGAATAAAACATAAAAAGCGTGACTTTTCGTACCCTTTGAAGTTCAGGTGGGGGCAGGAAAGTTACCCTTTCTTAGGGGCATTTACACAAAGAGACAGATGTGAATAAGGAAATGGATGTTTGGGTGAACTTACCGTTGATAACTCTTTTTATGGTATGACACCATGGATTTGTTTACTGACGCATTTTGCACATAAAATATGCTGCGCCTTAAACTATGAGCTAAAAGCCAACACCTATCACCTCGGTATACAGAACAGGCGGACGCCCTTGCTGAATG
>BLSH010267836.1:189292-204114 GCA_018402905.1 Glandirana rugosa
TCTTCTGCTGTTCACAGGGACCCTGTGAACAGCAGAAGACAAGTAAACTGGATAGGAGGGGGGCGGGGGCAGCATATAGAGCAGCCTTTCTCAACCTTTTCAACACTGAGGAACCCTTGAAATAATTCTCCGGTCTTGGGGAACCCCTGCTAAAAATCTACAACTCATGATACATTAGTGTGATGGTCAATGGGAAAAATGCTCCTCACACTTGTGGTCATTGGGAAGAATGCTCCTTACACTTGTGGTCAATGGGAAGAATGCTCCTTACACTTGTGGTCATTGGGAAGAATGCTCCTCACACTTGTGGTCATTGGGAAGAATGCTCCTCACACTTGTGGTCAATGGGAAGAATGCTCCTCACACTTGTGGTCAATGGGAAGAGTGCTCCTTACACTTGTGGTCATTGGGAAGAATGCTCCTTACACTTGTGGTCATTGGGAAGAATGCTCCTTACACTTGTGGCCATTGGGAATAATGCTCCTTACACTTGTGGCCATTGGGAATAATGCTCCTTACACTTGTGGTCATTGGGAAGAATGCTCCTTACACTTGTGGTCAATGGGAAGAATGCTCCTTACACTTGTGGTCATTGGGAAGAATTCCCCCCTTACAGGTAGCTAAAAAGATCAATGGTGTCATTGGGAATTTATCTGAGAGGTAGAAATTGACCATTGCTCAAGGAACCCCTAGCAACCTCTGGAGGAACCCTAGGGTTCCACGGAATCCTGGTTGAGAAACCCTGATATAGAGGAACCAATCTCCTGCATTAGGAGGAAAATGGAGGAGATTGGTTCCTCTAAATGCCGCCCCCGCCATCCCTTCTATTCAGGTGTACAAGGGAGGCACATGGGCCCCCTGGAGCATGGGGCCCAGTTGCAATTGCAACCCCTATCATTACGCCCCTGGCTGCATGTATAATGATGAATATTATAAATTGAAGTTGTTATGGACAACACAAGCACTTTCCTTTCAGACCCTTTTCAGACACTTTGGCCCACTGGGCAGCACAGTGGTTTGCTGGTTAGAGCTTCTGTCTTGCAACACTGGGGTGCTCAGTTTGATGCCTGGCCAGGACACTACCTGGATGGAGTTTGCCTGGGTTTCCTCTGGGTACTCTGGGTTCCTCCCACACTCCAAAGACAAGCTACCTAGGTTAAATGGCTCCAGTTGGTGAGGTATGTGAGCTTTTTGAGGGCAGGGGGCGGTGGGAATGTACAGCATGTAAAGTGCTGAGCAAATTGTTGGCACTATATAAATTCCTGTAATAAATAATAAAATAAATACACAATCTACAGTAAAGCACAGAATGATATTAGAGGGTCACCCCGGGCCTCCATGACCTGAGCTTCTCCAGGCTTTGGCCTTGCGCGTTGGCAATAGAAACTGTAGTAGGCGCATCGTTCCCATTATCACATTGCCCGCAAAGCTCGATGGAATTCCCCAGCATCAGCTGTTCCCTGTGGGGACGCCGGGGTTTTTCCCAGCCCCTGTTGTGTGTATCAATGTGGAAATCTGATTGTGAGAAGAAAACTGCTTGGGTTACCAAAGGATGTGTCAGCAGCAGATGAGCGAGGACTTGGCACGGCGCACCGTTTTTTTTTTTTTTCGAGGCGAGGACCTAGTTGGCACACAGAACACGTTGGGCACATCTGCCGCTTCTGATAGCAGCTGCAGCATGTGTTGGCACACACAGATATGCGTGGTGTTATTATCCCAGCGTGGATGAGCGTGTCACCTACCTGTGGCGTTTCCATTAACGTCTCCCATATGTAAACATTGCATGGGTATTTACGCCCCATCCTTATGCTGATAGGTTGGCGAATGGAGCAGCTGCATGGTACGTCGTATTAGGGGTTGAACTTGTTATCCCCATCCTATAGGATGGAATTGGACTTATTCAGTAAGACTGACAATGTGCAATGATGATGTCAAGTCACCATAGGGTGTGCAGCCATTGGTGTTCTGCCTGTGTATCAGATGTCATGGCTTCCAGTCACACGTTGGCAGCAGCAACTTAGATGCCATGAACATGGGGCACCTGTTTGCTATGATGACTTGATGTGTAAGGGTTGGTTACACAGTATCTCACAAAAGTAAGTACACCCCTCACGTTTCTTCTATCTTGTCATGTGACAACACTGAAGAGCTGACACTTTGCTACAATGTAAAGTAGTGAGTGTACAGCTTGTATAACAGTGTAAATTTGCTGTCCCCTCAAAATAACTCAATACACAGCCATTAATGTCTAAACCGCTGGCAACACAAAAGTGAGTACACCCCTAAGTGAAAATATCCGAATTGGGCCCAATCAGCCATTTCCCCTCCCCGAGGTCATGTGACTTATTAGTGTTACAAGGTCTCAGGTGTGAATGGAGAGCAGGTGTGTTAAATTTGGTGTTATCGCTCTCACTCTCTCATACTGGTCACTGGAAGTTCAACATGGCACCTCATGGCAAAGAACTCTCTGAGGATCTGAAAAAAAAGAATTGTTGCTCTACATAAAGATGGCCTAGGCTATAAGAAGATTGCCAAGACCCTGAAACTGAGCTGCAGTACGGTGGCCAAGACCATACAGCAGTTTAACAGGACAGAACCGCTCAGAACAGCGCCTCGCCATGGTGGACCAAAGAAGTTGAGTGCGGTGCTCAGCGTCATATCCAGAGGTTGTCTTTGGGAAATAGACGTATGAGTGCTGCCAGCATTGCTGCAGAGGTTGAAGGGGTGGGGGATCAGCCTTTCAGTGCTCAGACCATACGCCGCACACTGCATCAAATTGGTCTGCATGGCTGTCGTCCCAGAAGGAAGACTCTTCTAAAGATGATGCACAAGAAAGCCCACAAACAGTTTGCTGAAGACAAGCAGACTAAGGATATGGATTACTGGAACCATGCCCTGTGGTCTGATGAGACCAAGATAAACTTATTTGGTTCAGATGGTGCCAAGCGTGTGTGGCGGCAACCAGGTGAGGAGTACAAAGACAAGGGCGTCTTGCCTACAGTCAAGCATGGTGGTGGGGGTGTCATGGTCTGGGGCTACATGAGTGCTGCCGGCACTGGGGAGCTACAGTTCATTGAGGGAACCATGAATGCCAACATGTACTGTGACATACTGAAGCAGAGCATGACTCCCTCCCTTCAGAGACTGGGTCGTAGGGCAGTATTCCAACGATAACGACCCCAAACACAGCTCTAAGATGACCGCTGCCTTGCTAAAGAAGCTGAGGGTAAAGGTGATGGACTGGCCAAGCATCTCCAGATCTAAACCCTATTGAGCATCTGTGGGGCCTCCTCAAACGGAAGGTGGAGGAGCGCAAGGTCTCTAACATCCATCAGCTCTGTGATGTCATCATGGAGGAGGGGGAGAGGACTGCAGTGCCAACCTGTGAAGCTCTGGTGAACTCCATGCCCAAGAGGGTTAAGGCAGCGCTGGAAAATAATGGTGGCCACACAAAATATTGACACTTTGGGCCCAATTTGGACATTTTCACTTAGGGATGTACTGACTTTTGTTGCCAGCGGTTTAGACATTAATGACTGTGTGTTGAGTTATTTTGAGGGGACAGCAAATTTACACTGTTATACAAGCTGTACACTCACTACTTTACATTGTAGCAAAGTGTCAGCTCTTCAGTGTTGTCACATGAAAAGATAGAAGAAAATATTTACACAAATCTGAGGGGTGTACTTACTTTTGTGAGATACTGTATATGTAGCGCTACCTCCCACAGGAGTTGCTATGTAGATGTCCAAGGTCCCTTTTTCCAGTAGTCTCCTCACAGCCAAGTACACAGTTCCAATCACTCTTCAGGCTCGCCGCCAGTCTAGGGGTAGCATTGCTTTAATAAGAAATTGAATGGGAGTTGGGTAAAGGTAGGATGCCCCAGCAACCCTTGGACATGATTTGAGGCAGGGGCGGCCCGCCCAATGTGGGTGCATCCCCTATCCCTTCCGCTACCCCCCTATCCATGCGCCCGCTTGTTGTCTGTACTAAGCCTATCTTGCGATCTATTTATGGTCTTGAATTTTTGACATATCTGGAACAAATGAAGAATTTAAAAAAAAAGAGGGCAAGTTCACTTTTGGCTAGAGATGAGTCTGGAGGATGCCCAAGCCCATCTACGTTTGCTAGGCAGCAAAGCAAGGATAAGGATGACAGCTTTGATCTTGCACCATTGAAAATGCTATTAAATACTTACCATAATTTTCCTTTCCTGGCGCCAATCCATGGCAGCATACTACCACAGGTGGGTTGCCATGTTGGCACCAGAAAAAGACGTTTCCCATTGTGATTCATATCTTGGGCAGGATGTTTACCACAAAGAGTTTTGCTCTTGCCAACATGGCAGCATGCAACCACATGTATGCTGCCACGGATTGGCACCAGGTAAGGAAAATTAAGGTAAGTATTTGATCTGATTTTCCACTTTCTGCCCGTGATCCTGGTTTTAATTACATGTCTCAATTTTCTTTACTTCCATCCATGGGAGAAAATCAGCCAATTCCTCCATCAACACTTACAACGCGAATGGAGGAATCTCACTGGTTGTTGTAAATTTTCCCCCTGGGTCAGTTAATTTGTAAATCCTCTTTTATTGATTTTGGCCACTTCGGCAAGAATCTATGGACACCTTTACTAAGAATGTCAGTCCTGGATTGGAATCAAGTCCTACCCGCTCCTCACCACCTTGCCCAATGATGGCATCCCTACTGCCAGCTGTTCCCATTGGAAAGGGAGGTTTTCTCTGGTGTCTGTTCTCAGGACCCTTCCTTCTCAGGTTCAGATTAAAGTAAAATTATAGGAAAAACTTTTTTTTTTATTTCGGATAGAGCAGGGATGGCTATGGACTGATTCTCTCAGCTGTCAGTTACGGTTGTGAAAGCTGGGCACCACAGAAACCGGGTAGAAAGAAGATCGACTCATTTGAGTTTTGGTGCTGGAGAAGGATTTTATGCATGCCGTGGACAACCCGTAGGCTTAACCACTTGCCAACCGTGCTCTGTAGCTTTACTGCTACAGTATGTATACCTGATGATACTTTTATGGGTAAGGGGCGCGCACCCACTGGCCCAGGTGTGCTGTGATTCATCACAGCACATGCCGATCAGCGGGTGCCGGCCCAGTAATTGACCGCCGGCACCCGACGATCGGCTCCGATCTTCCCCGAACACAGCTCTGTGAGTGTAAACAACACAGAGCTGTGTTCAGTGACAGGGGATCTCGTTGCTAAGCAGGGAATAAAAACAATCCCCAGTAAAAGCAACACACATAAACACTGGTTAGGCACACATTTTGCCCCTTGATCGCCCTAGATGTTAACCCCTTCCTGCCCACTGTCATTGGTACAGTGATAGTGCATATTATTAGCACTGATCACTCTAATAATGGCACTGGTGATGTCAGAGGCAGTTAGTTAGTTCACCCCCAGTTTGTGTCAGATTGCCCGCCGCACTACCGCAGTCCCGTTATAAGTCACTGATCGCTGCCATTACTAGGATAAAAAAAAAATTCTAGTATATATACCATACTTTATAGATGCTATAGCGTTCACGCAAACCAATCAATATACGCTTATTGGGATTTTCCTTTGCCAGAGACATATAGCAGAATACAATTTGGCCAAAATTTATTATGAGATTTGATTTTTTAAATTTTTTATGGGATATGTTTTATAGCAGAAAGTAAAAATATTGCTTTTTTTTCAAAATTGTCGGTCTAATAAAAAAAAAAAAACCCAGAGGTGATCAAATACCACCAAAAGAAAGCTATATTTGTGTGAATACAATTATATAAATTTTATTTGGGTACAGCATTAGATGACCCTGCAATTGTCAGTTAAAGTAGCGCAGTGCCGAATAGCAAAAAATGGCCTAGTCATGAAGGGGGGTAAAACCTTCTGGAGCTGAAATGGTTAATAGATTGATTTTGTAAGAGATCAATCCGGCTATATCACGAGAAGCCCAAGTGATGAAGTTACAGCTGTCCTATTTTGGTCACAATGTCAGAAGAGTGAGATCACTAGAGAAGTAAATAATGTTTGGGAATATGGAAGGAACCAGGTGAAGAGGGAAATCGACTACTAGGTGTTTGGACACATTGACTACAGCCGTGGGGATGGTGCTGGAGGATCTCACCAGAATAGCACAAAGCTGACTTCTTTTTTAAACATGTCCGTGACAGACCCAACCAGGACAGGGGCTTTTGGAGGGGACTGCAGGATGGCCTTTTGCTTACTGACTATGGGCCCTGGCTTTTGAGAGAGCAGATCATTCTCTAATGATGGACAACCACGTGATGAACACTGAGAGCCAGGCTTGGATTAATTCTCTGACTAAGCTCTGGAGTGGATGTAAAGCTCTGGAGTGGATGTAAAGGTGTAATATTAATGTTGTACAGGTTAATGGTCAGAGGAAATATGGTGGCCCTCCTGCAGAATTGGTTGGGGTGGCTCCTTTACTTGGGACAGAAATATTTATCAACAATCTCTCTCAAGAAATCTATGAAGATAAATTAATTCCACCTTTTCAGACTGCTGGAACATTGTGTAAGTTTTGTCTCATAGACTTCTGTAGACTGTAACAAAGCATTGTCTAGGTGTGAATTCCCATTGTTAATTGAGTCATCTATTGCTTCTGTCTGTTGACTAAATTGGCTAACTCTTGGAGGCTCCTACATGATGAGATTAGTCTTATGCCAACTCTACCTTTTTAACCGCTGTGTGATGTTTTCAGTAGCAGACTGGGTTGGAGAGGCTCCTTCACTTGGGACAGAAATATTTATCAACAAACTCCCTCAAGAAATCTATAAAGATAAATTAATTCCACCTTTTCAGGCTGCTGGAACATTTTATAAGTTTTGTCTCATAGACTGTTGTAGACTGTTGACAGTCTGGGATCACTGATTAATCAAAGCATTGCCTAGGGGGTGACAACGCTGCAAGACTGCTGCCGAAATTCCATCAACGTTGTCACCGTCTTCCTGCAGCACTACAGCTTATTGAGATGCTGCGTGGTTTACATCAGCTTGTAGGAAGCGCTGACACCCCCTGGCCTGGAGGAGGAATTGCTGTTCCGGTGTAGAAGAGTCCATGACCCCGCTGTTGCCGCACTATGGAAGAGCGACGTCAGAATGCAGCACTACATTAATGATAACTTATAAAAACAGCCATTACATATCCAATAAATGTTTTCTATTCTGATCATCTTTTAAAGATGATTCTTAAAGTAGAACTATGGTCAAAACTTTTTATTTTTCATTTTGGATAGAGCAAGGGAGGGTTATAACCCCCGTCAGGTTTGTTTTCGCCATCTGAGTCCCATTGCAGAGATTTCCCTTCACTTCCTGTCCCACAGCCAACAGGAAGTGAGAGGAAATCCCTGCATAATGAAGGGAACTCCTTGGTGACCCAGGTGACCAGAACGAGTGTCCCCATTGGAAGATTTCCCATCTATTACTTTTCTGGGGACACCCCAAAAGCTGGGATTTTCTTTCACTTAGAGAGGGGGGAACTCCCTAACGGGGGCACAGACCGCAATGAAAACCTAATAGGTGTTGTAATCCTTCTCCACTCCAAAACGTGTCCAACAACTAAATAAAAAAATAAAAAATAAGGGTAAAAGAAAACGAATGCAGCCGCCACATCTAATGATTGGTAAGCTGGAATATACACGATATTACCAAAAGTATTGGGACACCTGCCTTTACACATGAACTTTAACTACTTATGCCCGCCCACCGTGAAATGATGGTGCGGCTCTCGTTCTGGGGTGACGTCTTATGACATGGTCCCAGAAAGCGTGCTCCCGCGCGCCCTAGGGGGCACACAGCACGCCGATCATGGTCGCGCCGCATTGACAGGACACGGCACCACGCCGATCTGTGTAAAGGGCCGCGTCTCCTTAACCATGTGATCACATGTAAAAAAGGAAGTGCCGGTAATTGGCGCTCCTCGCCTCACACTGACAGAGTGTATGGAGAGGAGAGCCGATCAGCGGCATCTCCTCTCACCGAGGACATCTAGGGATGTAATCAGGGCACTGATCATTAGTGCCCTGATTACAATTGACCACCAGTGCCAGCAACCAGTGTCCACCTCAGTGCCAGCACTAAGTGCCCACCAGTGCCAGCAGTCAGTGCCCACAAGTGCCCACCAGTGCCAGCAGTCATTGCCCACAAGTGCCCGGCAGTGGCACCAATCAGTGCTTATTAGTGATGCCTATCAGTGCTGCCCATCAAGGCCACCCATCAATGCCTATAAGTGCCCATCTGTGCCGCCTATCTGTGCCCACCAGTGGAGAAAAATTACTTATTTACAAAATTTACTGACAAAAACTAAGAAAAAGTTTCTTTTATTCAACATTTTCTGTCTTTTTTTTTTTCTTTTGTGAAAAATAAAAAACCCAGCAGTGATTAAATAACAGCAAAAGAAATCTCTATTTGTGTGAAAAAAAAATGACAAAAATTGCATATGGGTACAGCGTTGCATGACCGCGTAATTGCCATTCAAAATGTGAGAGCGCTGAAAGCTGAAAAATGGCCTGGGCAGGAAGGGGGTGAAAGTGCCCGGTATTGAGGTGGTTAATGGCATCCCAGTCTTAGTCCGTAGGGTTCAATATTGAGTTGGCCCACCCTTTGCAGCTATAACAGCTTCACCTCTTCTGGGAAGGCCGTCCACAAGGTTTAGGAGTGTCTATGGGAATGTTTGACCGTTCTTCCAGAGGTCAGGCGCTGTTGTTGGACGAAAAGGCCTTGCATCCCAAAGGTGTTCTATCGGGTTGAGGTCAGGACTCTGTGCAGGCCAGTCAAGTTCCTCCACCCCAAACTCGCTCATTAATGTCTTTATGGACCTTGCTTTGTGCACTGGTGCTCAGTCATGTTGGAACAGGAAGGGGCCCTCCCCAAACTCTTGGTATGCTGACGCCTTGAGAGTTCCCTTCACTGGAACTAAGGGGCCAAACCCAACCCCTGAAAAATAACCCCACACCATAATCCCCCCTCCACCAAATGATTTGGACCAGTGCACAAAGCAAGGTCCATAAAGACATGGGTGAGTGAGTTTGAGGTGGAAGAACTTGTCTGGCCTGCACAGAGTCCTGACCTCAACCCCACAGAACACCTTTGGGATGAATTAGAGTGGAGACTGTGAGCCAGGCCTTCTCACCCAACATCAGTACCTGACTTCTGGAAGAATGGCCAAACATTGCCATAGACACTCCTAAACCTTGTGGACAGCCTTCCCAGAAGAGGTGAAGCTGTTATAGCTGCAAAGGGTGGGCCAACTCTATATTGAACCCTATGGACTAAGACTGGGATGCCATTAAAGTTCATGTGCGTGTAACGGCAGGCGTCCCAATACTTTTGGTAATATAGTGTATTTTTTTTTTTGTTTTGGCTTTAATATCGCTTAAAAAGTTATTAAAATTATTTTACAGAAATTGGCTCTTGAATAATATAGAGACCCTTCAGAGCTCGAGAAATGCGGCCGGCAGGACACCGGGGCCCCTCGTCGGCTGCATTCAGAATATTCATCGGTCTGAATTATGCATGCCGGGATCGCGCTGTCACACTTGTGCAGGCTGCAGTCACTGCTGATAATTGCCCGCTCTTTACTAATCACTGACAAGGTGCCCGGCTCTGTGTAGTGGGTGTTAACCTATAATTGGCATCCAGCCCCCCTCTAACAGACTGGAGTGTCCCTCAGGACCCCCTCTATACAATATTCATGGGACTGGGCCAGTTAACCCCCTCACTGCCGGCATCCCAACATCCACTGGAAATCAGACTCTACATAGAGGGGAGCCAGACACGGCCACTATGAGCCAAAGTTCCAAGAATAATCGATTGCTTTTGAGATGGATGGATGGATGGATGGATGGACGATGCGGTGTTCACGCTGCATTCCCATTGACTTGTATGAAGGATTAAAGGGTAACTCCACTTTTGGTGAAAAAGAAACCCTCCCTTTTTCATTAACCACTTACCTACCGGGCACTGCCATCCCCTTCCTGCCCAGGCCAATTTTCAGCTTTCAGCGCTGTCGCACTTTAAATGACAATTACTCGGTCATGTGACACTGCACCCATGTGACATTTTTATCATTTTCTTCACACAAATAGAGATTTCTTTTGGTGGGATTTAATCATCGCTGGAATTTTTATTTTTTGCTAAAAAATTTAAAAAAGACCAAAAATGTTGTAAAAAAAAAAAACAATTTCGTAGTTTGTTATAAGATTTTGCAAACAGGTCATCTTTCTCCTTCACTGATTTGCGTTGATGAGGTGGCACTGAAGAGCACTGATAGGTGGCACTGATAGGCTGCACTGATGGGTGGCACTAATGGGCACTGATAGGCTGCACTGATGGGTGGCACTGATGGGCACTGATAGGTGGCACTGAAGAGCACTGATAGGTTCCACTGATGGGCGGCACTGATGGCCACTGGTGGGTGGCACTGATAGGTGACACTGATAGACTGCACTGACGAGCACTGATAGGTGGCACTGAAGAGCACTGATAGGCGGCAGTGATGGGCACTGACGGGTGGCATTGATAGGCACTAGTAGGTGACACTGATAGGTGGTACTGATGGGCACTGATGGGTGGCACTGATGGGCACTGATAGGCAGCACCTATGGGCACTGGTGGGTGGCACTGATGGGCACTGATCGGTGGCACTGATGGGCAGCACTGATAGGTGACACTGAAGAGCACTGATAGGTGGCACTGATAGGCGACACTGATAGGTGGCACTGAAGAGCACTGATAGGTGGCACTGATAGGCGGCACTGCTGGACACTGATTGGTGGCACTGATAGACACTGGTGTGTGACACTGATAGGCACTGGGAGATGACACTGGTAGGTGGCACTGATGATGAGGCACTGATGGGCACTAATTTGCAGCACTGATGGGCACTGATAGTTGGCATTAGTGGGCATTAATAGGCAGCACTGATATGCACTGGTAGGTGGCACTGATATCCACTGGTAGGTGGCACTGGTGGGCACTACTTATCAGCAGTGGGTGTCCGTGTTTGGGACCGATGTCTCTCTGGCAGAAGCCGGTAATCGGCTATTTTTTCTCCTCATGCCAATAGCTGATTACCGGCTCTGTTTACATCACGTGATCAGCTGCCATTGGCTGACAGCTGATCACATGGTAAAGAGCCGGGATCGGCCCCTTACTCCGATCTGTGATCAGCCGATTCCCATCTGATCACAGAGCAGCCCGCAGGGAGCGCGCAGGCAGCTCATGCATGGGAGAACGTCCATGGACGCCTTCCTGGCAATTTAGGCCTGCGCTGTAGCCGTATTTCAGCTATAGGCCGGGTGGGAGGAGGTTAATGAGAAGCTCTCCAGTATCCTTTTAGATTCACAGGGAAGTTTTTTCTTAAAAAATGGACCTCATGGATCCAATACCCCCACCCTTCTAAATCATCGCCCAGTTACACATCGCTATGAGCGCTGAGACCCTGGGGTTCCGGCTCGGGCGCTCTTGATGTTCCACTTCTCTCTCCCCCGCCCTCTTTTCTCCTACGCTCACACCTATGCATTTTTTAGCGCGTTTCGCAGTTTGCAGAAACGCACTTCAATCCATTTAACATGGTTTCCTATGGGACACGCTCACATCCGTGTGTTTTTCAGCCCCTGCGTTTTTGGAAAGGGTCGGCGGCTTTTTTTCCCGCAGCAGATTGCATTTTGCTTGTGTAGCCATGTGCTCCCTCAGGAGTGGCTGGTAGTTGTGGTCCACCTGCCCGCTGTCCTCAATCACATGATTTCCATACCCGGAGTCACTGAACAGGCGGGAACTTTGTTTTGATTTATTTAGGGGTTTGAACTTGGATAGGGATTAGGGATGACTGTGGGATGCCCAGTAATTGAACATGGGACCTTCTATATACACCTCCGGTATTTACACTTCTCCTCCAGCACACTACTTGCTGACCATTACACTTGTTCCCTGGTCTGAAGGGAAATTTATCAGACCTCCATGACACCTCCTCTTCACCACAGCTAGCACATGGTGAGGCCTGCTGCAGCCACAGGCAAGGCCTCAGAGCCACCCTTTGTGGGTAAGAATCACAGGTTTCCTTCCCTGAAACCGTGGACCCTCTGTTGTGTAGCTAAGTACGTTGGTGCTAGCTGGGCCTTGGACGAACTACTACCCCCAGCCCATCCGTCTTCCAGACCCATCCGGTCTGCCCTGCCTGTTGGGATCCAACAGTCCGGACAGCTCAGGCACAACCGCTTGGTCCCTCCGATCACTCCGAGGACGAGTCCCCCGCGAGGCTCCACTCGGACCCCGGTGTCCACCAGGGTCTCCTCCAACTTTTCCGGCAGCATGGCAGTGAAGGCAGCAGAAGACCACCTTCCGCCATCTTCCTCTGTCGCGTGGCGTCTGCTACAGGTTGCAAACGCTGATGCTCTTCCAGGGCGTGGCGCCGCCACCACGTTACCAGACGAACTGGCACTAAAAGTCCTGATAAGCAGGCTTGCTGACACTGACAGAACTTGTCCAGATATGTTGGCTTTGCCGGTGGTTGCCGGTATTAACAGTAATTAATAATAGCCACTATTTTGCTGGAAAATCCACTTGTAACACAGTTTCCCTTTAACAACAAGAACAGTCCCAGGCATACTTTACTGTAAGCAGGAGTTTGGAGCAAAAATGTCAAGATGCCCAGCTTTACAGAGCGCTGGGCATATTTGTAATCCAGTGGGTAATGTCCAACCTTGGCATGGCACAACACATATTTGTAATCCATGGGCGCGATCGCCCGGCGTGGTTGCCCATGGCAACGGCACATGGTCACAAAGTCACTGAATTGCAGGATGATGCAAGTTCTCACCCCAGTGCCGGCTGCAGTGACTGGTCAGGTGAGAGCAGCAATTGGCGACCGCTCTCACCAGTTGCTATGGGCAACGGCACACTTGTAAAGCTTTACTGTTTAGCTCGCAAACACACTTTTCCCAAAGCTCAGTCCACTTTAGCAATAAAATAATTACAGTTCCTTGCTCGGTTCTCTTCCGGTTGCTAGAGGCAATGATTGGCAGCCTTGCAGGTGAATCCCGGACGAGCCCCCAAATGTAGCCACGTACTCTCTCAGGAGTGGCTGATAGTTGTGTCCGCTGCCCTCAATCACATGATTTACACGCACCCGGAGTCACTGAACAGGCTGGTACTTTGTTTTGTTGTTTTATTTAGGGGTTTGAACTTGGATAGGGATTAGGGATGACTGTGGGGTGCCCAGCAATTGAACATGAGACCTTCTATATACACCTCCGGTTTATACACCTCTTCTACTCCAGTACACTACTTGCTGACCATTACTCTTCTCCTTTCCTCTCTCCAGCACACTACATGTTGCCTGGTCCGAAAGGAAATTTATCAGACCTCCATGACACCTCCTCTTCACCACAGCACATGGTGAGGCCTGCTGCAGCCACGGGCAAGGCCTCAGAGCCACCCTTTGTGGGTAAGAATTGCAGGTTTCCTTCCCTGAAACCGTGGACCCTCTGTTGTGTTGCTAAGTATGTTGGTAATAGCTGGACCTTCGACGAACTACTACTCCCAGCCCATCCATCTTCCACACCCATCCGGTCTATCCTGCAGTCTAATGACTCTCCTTACCCTTGGTCAGCTCCTCCTGACTTCTAAAGACTGCTCTTACTCCACTCAGACTGTCTCAGCCTTCTCATCTCCCAGGGGCCGCCACTCACCGAATATATGGTGGATTCTTTAAAGAGTTTCCTTCCATGTAGACCTCAGCTGCTCTCCTGCTTCTCCTCTGCCACTCCAGGAGCCAACTCCTGGCTGCACCCAAGCCCCAGGCCTCAGGTTTGGCCCCCCAGACTGGGGGCTCCCCTCCCTGGCAAGGCCTGAACCGCAGCTCCAGCTACATCCTCATCTCTTCCACCCGAACTCTCCTGACACCTGCTGGCAGATTGCTGTATTTAAGGAGGCCGGCCCCCTGCCAACCCAGCCTGTGGATTGGTCGGGGCTCCTTGTCATACATCAGGAAGTGACACTTCCTCATCCACACCCCTTCTAGAGCTTTCCCAGCTCAAGGGGAGGAATCTCTGAGGAGTGTACCTTCCATCCATCTCCAGCCCCACCCCTGAGCCACTCCCAGCCCAGATCAAAACATTCAGGCCTGCACCTACAGTCAGGCCTGACTAGATTTTTCCTCTCCTATCAAAAAGCACCTAAAGTATGGGGGTGCTACACTTAAAGGGAGACTTAAAGGGAGCTGCACCAGAAACGCATGTGTTGTGTTTTTTGATGCGTTATGCAGGCTTTTTTTTTTTTCACTTTAAAGCAGTAGTAAACCGCTGGAAAAAAAACTAAAAACCAAAAAAACCTGCAAGACAATAGCATAATGTGCTAGTATGCATCGTATACTAGCACATTATGAAATACCTTAGAACGAAGCTCCCGCAGCTTGCTTGGTTACCGCAGAGGGAGCTGACATTTTCCCTCTGCGTTTCTTCTGTGTTCGCGGTCTCCGGCGCTGTGAGTGGCTGGAAACGCGATGACGTCACGTGCATTTGTACGGGAGTGCTCCATTCCGGCAAGGAGCAATGAAGTTCCGGCACGATCCGCCGGACCTTCAGAATGCATGTGCCGCTGATGTCTGCGGCTGCATCCAGGGTGAATATCTCCTAAACCATGCAGGTTTAGGAGATATACATTTTACCTACAGGTAAGCATTGTTATTATAGACTTACCTCTAGGTAAAAAGCACCAAGTGAGGTATACAACCGCTTTAACACACTGTGTATAGCTGGCTGCTAATGGGGAGGCGGGGGGAAGAAGGTGTACAC